>JAODUG010060798.1:0-14479 GCA_027564795.1 Aphredoderus sayanus
TTCAGTTAAAATATACATATACAAATATATATATATATATATATATATATATATATATATATATATACAAATATATATCTTAATCCAAATACTTTGGCTCTCTCGCTCTCTCGCTTTCATCTCTTATCCACTGACCCAGCAACATTATCACATTCTGCTGTGAAACCCAAAAGGTTCTTTCAATCATGGAATCTGAAAGTATTTTGCAGACCTGTCATGGAAAATGTCGGTGAATGTTATTCCATGCATTTGACGGTTTTGTTGTATTTGCCAGTCTGCAAATACAAGGCATTCAAGTACAACACTTACTAGGGGGGAAGGTTACAGTAACTGCTCATACAGCTGCAGAGAGAGAGGTAAAGAGAATATGTGAGCCTATAAGCTCTGTAACGGGAGGAGTAGAAAATAATATATTCATTCAAGTTAGAATAAATGTCCAAAATATGTTTTTAGCTGAAATAAACTGAATTAAGACTAGGTGAAATTAAATGATAATTTTTTGTATTTATTTTTTATTTAGATTTTTCATGAACTGAATCTTTATTTGGCGTGTGAGATTCAACCCCTACTTTCCCACCATGTGTTTTTCAACGCAGAGCTGCGTGAGGCATTTAGGGAGTTTGACAAAGACAAGGACGGCTTCATTAGCTGCAAAGACCTTGGCGAGTGTATGAGGACTATGGGATATATGCCCACAGAGATGGAATTGATAGAACTAAGCCAACAGATCTGTGAGTTATGCATGCTAAACACACACACACACATACACACAGATATGGTTAATTTAGGGCTAATTGGAAAAAGTTAAACAGTGAAACTCAAACTCTTGAACACACACACACACACACACACACACACACACACACACACACACCATAGTGTAACTCCTTTTCTTACCCACTAGGTGGAGGCAGAGTGGACTTTGAGGACTTTGTGGAGTTGATGGGTCCCAAAATGTTGGCTGAGACAGCAGACATGATTGGAGTAAAGGAGCTCCGAGATGCCTTCAGAGAGGTCAGCATGAACACACAGCATCCATCATACTAGTAACCAGTCTGCACATATTCTGTATATCATGCCTGAGTGTTGAAGCCGCAGTATTGTACTAAATGGTAACAAATCCAGAGTAAATGAATGTCTAAATGAATGGAACTCAGTGAGAAACCAACGTCCCTCTACAAATAACATTTATATTTTTTTCAGTAGCTCATTTTGCTCTTGCTCTCTTATTTTTATATTAATTAACTCTCCTGTTGTCCTTCTTAAATCTTGCCACCTGATTGCGTCTGATTGTGTAGTTCTCTTTATTGTCATTACTGTGTATTTATTTTTGTATTCGTTATTTCTTTATGTATTTCTATGTTGTTGTTTTTTTGTGTGCCTTTTAACCCTCCTGTTGTCCTCGGGTTTCAAACACAGACCTTGTTGTGCCAGCAGTGCACATCATATGTCTGTAGAATTAGAATTGGCACCCTCTATCTGCCACAAAGAGGTAGTGCTTTAGGTTAGTTTGACCCATAGCACAACAGGAGGGTTAAGACTTTAAGTAGTGCACTTTCTAGTGTATGAGGCCATTTGATCCAGTCAGCACGATTCTTGCTGTACAGTACAGTTTGTGGTTTGCCCTGATATATTACAGCCTTCCTCCTTAATTCTTTACATTCTTTCTTTCTCTCAACCTCTTCCTGGATCCTGCTGCAGTTTGACTCTGACGGCGATGGTCAGATCAGCCTGGGCGAGCTGAGAGAGGCCATGAAGAAGCTCATGGGGGAGCAGCTGAACCACCGTGAGATCGACGAGATCCTTCGTGATGTAGACCTGAACGGAGATGGTCAGCTGGACTTTGAAGGTGAGAAAGGAAGTGAAAGACATGGCCTTAATAGAGTAAGTTGTGAATACCTGAAACCTGAAATACTACTAGATGATTGATGGTTGACACATTTCTAGTAGCAGTAAAAATCTCTGTATGACCTGGATGATTTTTTGCAAATCTTTCTGTGAACAAATGCTCCTTACTGTGTGAACTAAACAAACTATACATTAGGAGTCTTAGTCTAACTGGCGAATCCATTTTCTCTTGCAGTCTATCATGGCGAAGTCTGTAAAAACTCAAATTGAGTAGTTTGTGGTTATTATTTGTACACAAATCCACTTCTTGCTTCAAGGAAAAACCGGAAATCAAGATATATTCAGACTGGAAATACACCATCTGTACGTGAGAAAGGCTAATAGGGTCCCGGTCATTGAGGTGCAGATGCCAATCTTCCGATTACAAATCGTAAACACCATCAAACTGTTAAACTGTAAACGCAAACGTAATGTTGCTTTAAACTGTATAGGCCTACTCTCTAAATGTGCTGTGAAGAAGTGTCACTAGTGGATAATCTGCAATGGCCAGTTGTAAAAGACAGCAAAAAAGTTGTAAAAGAGATGAGGCAGCTATGATAGATATGTCATAGCTAAAGCGATACAGTACAGTCCAAGCAGCAGGATGCTGTTTATTTTTTTTCCACAACATAAAATAAACATAACATGCAGTGCCATTTCAGTGCTAGTTGCTTCCATGATATGGCCATCCTTTCTTCCTGTATCATACATTTCAGGGACTCAAATCAATATATCGTCAATAATAGAGGATATATTGATAACAATTGATGCTCTATTGTTGTCACAACAAGTTAAACCCACTTGACCTCCCTGCCTCGGGGTGTGCAGCTCTGCTCATTTGACACCGTCCTCAGCACAGCGGCGACACCAATAAACATGGCTTAACGGATCTGCGCCCTCATTTGCAAATTTAATCTGCCCGGACCCACTTGGATGAAAGCTTATGCTAAATGTCATTAATTGTACCAATGGTTGCATATGGCTCTCCAGTACAAGACACTAGCCACTGAAATAAAAGAGAGAGGGCTATCTAGGAATCATTTCTTTGTCTTTTTTGTCTTTTACCCCTGCAGAATTCGTTCGAATGATGTCTCGCTGACTGTCCAAGAAGCCTCACCACAAACTCTGCTGCACTATTGTATTTGTTATTGGCCAGACATCCTGCTGTCAATGTTCTTATTATTTAATGTAATGTAATACAATGTCATAATAGTGATTTTGGATAGCCATATGTTTAATTTTTTGATCAATCGGTCGTAATCTCATCATCATCATAGACTTAATGTAAGAAAATCCCTTCAATGTGCTGTAAAATGCTACTGTAGAGATGTTATCAGCGTTAGAGAGTGATTGCTGTGGAAGGACATGTTTTATTTACCAGGGCAACCATCAGATATGACCTAAGATAGAAAGAGAAAATAAGAAAGAAAACGATAAAATAATAATATCAATAAGAAATTGTGTAATCCATTTGAAATATTGAATGATTTTTTCATTTGTATTTTGCCCCAGTTGATTTTTATATCTGACAAGAATTTCAGTTAATTTGTAATTTATTTTATCATAATTTGGGAAGTCACCAGTTTAGCTACAGTTTAGCAGTTTGTATTACATCATACAATGTATAAAATAATATTAGCGATGTGTATGATTGGGTAACAATGACACATTATTATCGTATATACACACTTTAAATATTACTTACTTTGTATAGTCTGTGTTTTATACTGCAATCCTAAAATGGAATACTTTAGGGATTTTCCAGGACCAAATTATTCTGCTTATGTACAGAAAAGACAATATGATATTTTTGTCATTAGCCATTATCTCATTGCCCAAAAGCAACTATGATAAAACAATATGTTATATTTATATAACATATATTTGTTTAATGCCTCAGAGAGCTTTTTAGATTTAATATAACTTAGCAATAATAGGTTAGTACATTTTCTGATGTCATTGGAAATGTGTTCTGTACAATTACAGACATTGTCAACAATATTCATAAAGGTTTCATAGTTTCATTCTCACATGTGGAAATAACATTTCTGTATTGCTTATTATTTAAATGCTTAAATTGTATTTCCACAGATATCACATAATTCCATTTTATAGATATGTTGTAATTTACTTAAAATAAAACGTTTTAAAAAGGTATAGGCTACGGTGTACATTATTTATGAAAATATTGTTTATAAAATATCAGTTTCATAATCTCTAACATTTCTGATTAAGATTTTTATCTACATAGATAACTTACATTTTACAAAATGTAATCAAAATACATACAAAATGAAAGAACTGTCTGATTATATCCAAAATATCATATTTAGTTAGTGTTTAAACTTTAAATTACAGTGTATACATTTCTTACTTCAGACTATAAGCCTTAATGATCAGATCTGACCAGCAGAGGGCGCCAATGGCTTGCAAGACACTCAGTAATAACACTGGAGTCCTCGTTGCACCATATATCAAAACAGACCTCTACATATGATTGAGAGTCACTATGTATGGCCTCCATATACTGTAAATTGGGACCATGTGTATAAACTAAGATTAGGCTACTGGCTAAGACACATTTTATATGGGCAACCTTAGAACCTAGTAGGCTACAGTAAAACCCACTACGTAGTACAATAACAAGCATAGCCTATTAGGCTGCTATACCCTACTGTAACAACTACCGTGCTTGTCCTCCGGATCAAAATGACAATTAAAAAACACACAAAATCATACACAATCAGATGGCGCCCTCTGGTGGCATAATTTGAGATAATTAAGGGCGACAGGAGGGTTAAACAGATGCTTTTATGCAGACCGACTAAAATGAGTACAGTTTACAGTAAGTAAGTCTATTGAGTGTCGCAAAGGCATGATGATGTTATAGCCATCTTTCTCATAGATGTACTAATAAATTAATAGAATGAGCCCAGGACATGTTGGCTATCACCAAAAGTAACATCATTTAGAAGATGACTTTCTGGTTCTTATTATTTTGTGTTGTTCCAGTAAAGCATTTCCTTTTGCTATATGGTGGATGACTTTCCTGCAATCCTGTATCCTGTGAGAGGGTAGTGCTACTATATGCAAATCCAATGGATAGACAAGGACACATCCTCAGACCTTGGACAAAGCAGGTTGAGCAGGTTAAGGGGTTGTTGCTTGTTTCCATGTAAAATGTGGGCTTGTAAAGCCCTTTGAGACTATTATAAGGACTATATAAACTTGACTTGACTTTGATATGTGCCTGTGTTATATGTTTTAACTTGTTTTTACAGACTGGCCTTCTAAAATGTATTTCAATAATTTTTGTATTTACTTGTTCAAATATTTATTTCATGAATGATCCTTTACATTTGATTTTAGTGGAGTTTTTGTGGTACGGTGCATATTATACTTCACTACTAAAGCATCCATAATGCAATTTTGCCAAACAATGGGAAAAACACATAGAGCACAATACATTCCAGGCACGATTAAGAAACAGGTTAAAGGCTAGTGTTAAAATTAACTAGCAAATATTGCTCAGTTACTCACAGTCCTTGTCTTTGTCTTTAGACATGGCATTTTAGCAGTTGCGTGTGTTATTCTCTAAGAAAGAAAAAATAGCCTTAATGGGTATTGGAAATCAATCAATCAATCAATGAATATTTATTTATATAGCACACTTCATACAAATACATGTAACACAAAGTGTGTCACACTACAAAATCCTTAACACCAATACTTAAAATAACAATACAACAATAAAAAAAAAACGAGGGTTGCAAGCAACACTGGGTGGGCCCTCGCAATGTCATGCGTGTTGGGGCGTGCCATGGATGCAGCCCTGAACTGTCACGTGCTTTGGACGCTATGCGATGGAGAAAAGTTGCACTTCCTGCCACCAGTAGGTGGCGCAATGACTATAACCCCTAAATGACATATAGATATCTTTAGGCTGAGGCTGTCATCCAACTTGTGAAATTTGGTAGTGATTCCACCCTGTACAGTAAACTCACAACAATTTCCTGTTTCACGGCGAAGGATGGACACGCCTCTAAACAAAATGTCACAAGCTTCAAAGCATAACATCATTTATGTCATGAAGCTAGACTGGAACATGAACATGTCATGTAAATCAAATAATGAATGTCACACAAGGCTTATTTCCTGTTGCCAGTAGGTGCCGCTATAAATATAACTGCTAAATTGACAGGTGGATGTGCTGAGGCCGAGACTCTTAACCACCATCAGAAATTTGGTAGTGATATGACAAGGTACAACAACTTCCTGTTTCACGGTGAAGGATTGACACACCTTTAAACGTAACCTCACAAGCTTCACAGCTTGGCGTCATTAATGGCATAAAGCTAGACTGCAACTTGAACATTTCATGTAAATCAAATAATAATCTTCAAACAATTATTATTTCCTGTTGCCAGTAGGTGGCGCTGTGACTTTAAGTTATTATTACATGTACTGTACATGTGTTCAGGGCCTGACCCATATCAATCTATTTGTTTGGTTCACATCTGACAATGTGCAGAGGAGCTACAAGAATTTGATATGTCATGGCGAAGGATTTGACTTTGCCGCCAAGCCATGGACAGGCCGTAGAACGAAAACTCACAAAGACCATTTCATGCCATAACCCATGTCTTGTGACTATTCTGAGATAGTATTGAAAAGGATATGGCAAACTGTCTAGTAGCAGAACCCCACTTGACAAGTAAAACTTGACATTTCCTGTCACCAGTAGGTGGCACTATGACTATGAGTATGAATATTTCCCTATGGGTGTCATCAGGGTTGGTCGTTCGACATGTCTGTGCAGTTTAGTGCGTGTGTGAAAATGTACACTTGAGTTATGAATATGATGTTTCATGGCGAATCATCAATATTCAAGGCCACGCCGAGGACACACCCTTTATCAAAGAATCATTGTTTGTATAACTTTTAATTATGGTCTTAACAACACACAGGAGCATTTTCAATTCACTCATTTTCAATTAACTTCTGGATCTGATACATGTTCCACAGAAATTTCGTCCATGTAGGTAAGGCGTTGCCTGCCTTTCATCAGTGAAAACAACTTTGAATTCCCATGGTGTTTACATGGCACAGAGCAAATTTGGAGTCGATCGCATTAATTCCCTAGGAGGAGTCCGTTAAAGTACGGAGTGTGCAAATCGCACACTAGGTGCTCGGGCCCTAAAACGTAATACCACCCTATACCCATCATCCCAA
Organism: Aphredoderus sayanus; assembly: GCA_027564795.1. NCBI lineage: Eukaryota > Metazoa > Chordata > Actinopteri > Percopsiformes > Aphredoderidae > Aphredoderus > Aphredoderus sayanus. The sequence goes on from JAODUG010060798.1 coordinate 7,120, forward strand.
TGTATTAATAACACATTTAAGTAAAAAAGTACACATTTTAAATCCAAGGTTAGACTCATGATTAACTCTGGCAAATGGTTATACTGTATAATACAAAGCAGTCCAGAATCTTTATTGTATATAACAGAACAAAACTTATGTTACATCAAAGTTCTATCAAACCAAGAATGGATACACATTAGACAAGGCAGTAATTCATGCTACAAAAGGGGGAGGGAAGGACACACACTCATAGCTTGCAGCAGTTTGTCTAAGGACACAGAATGACAGTAATGTGGTGAGTACCTGATTGTTTGATTGATTTTTACACTTAACAGGAGTATTTTCTTTCAAACCGTCATCAATATCCATGGTTGTTTCCATAGAGATACTGCTGGCAATCACCTCAGCTGATTCAAGGTTTTGACATTTCAACTGAATGTGTCACCTCGGTTTTTAACTCATGATAATTTCGACTTATTGTATGTGACTAATTATAAGTGACTTACAATTCCAGTTAAGTTACATTTGTCAATAGTATGTGAAAAGGATATACCCTGGTTATAATGAGTGAAGGCATTCTATTTTAACAGTGACCTTGTAGACTAGAGCTACAGTATATATGCTGCAAATGCGTTTAGTTGCATTCCAAGAACCCATAATACAGTAGACAAAAGCACTTCCTACAAGTACTTCAGCTCTTTATGTAATACTATTTGTAATTTCATAGTTTTTCCCTTCCTCTTCTCACTTCTGTTTTGCTATGAGCTACAGAGTATGTGTTGGTACAGTACTGTGTGTACTGTATACTTGTATTTGAATCCATTTTTTTGCAGTTTGTAAAAGCAGCCTTTATCTTAGATGTACATTGACTTAGAGGTCCAGAGAGACAAAGGCACTATCACAATCATAGGTTCAAGGTTGCATTTCTACTAGAGGAAGTCTTATGACTCAAATTCCAAAGCTGAATGATTGATGCATTTTCCATTTATCCAGAGTTTACTGCATTTTGTTTGCTCAAAGCAAAGAGGTGGTGCTACAGACACATCAGGTCTGGCTGGCTATTGTCTTGTTACCATGCCCGTGTGATTATTTGCAAAGTAGTACACCCTCACTTACAGTGCAATTCGTCAACAGCTGTTGTTGTTGCTTAGACAACTGAGGTATGACCTGTTTTACTAAATGTACTGATTATAAGTCAATTTGGAATAAAGTCTCTGTTAAATGCTGTCAATATAAATATTAACCCTCCTGTGGTCCTACGGGTCAAACTGACACAAATAATAGAATAGAAAGAAAGAGCCAATCATAATTCCACATCTTATACAGACATATGATGTGCACTGTTGGCACAAGGTAGTCCATCTAAAACCCGAAGACTATAAAGAGGACACAATCAGATGGCGCCAACTTCTGGCATTACAACATAGAGCGTTTGAAACAGGAGGGCGACCGGATATATACTGTATATTTCAAAATGTTTTACATTTGAATGTACATAGTCTACTGAATAAATTGTTATCACACTGAATGTTGCATTAGGGCCTACTCATTTATACATGATTAGGAATTAAAATCAACCAAACACTCAATATTTCGATAAAAAAATGTTTTTATCCATGAACTTGAATAGTGTTTGTGCATCTATAATGCTCGTGTGCATTTTTGAAGGTGAAATTGAAAAAATGTAATGTATACTACCTGTATCTGTACAGTAAAGCAGATTAAATGTATATTCCCTATGCATATGTATATAGCCTATGTGTCATAATTTTAGAGCACCTTTCACAATAAGCAGCAAAAACAAAAGCGTGTATTTACTGAACACATGTACAGTAAATACAATGTGTTACAATCATTTCTGGCTGTTATGCCATTATAGGTTTTTTTGTTCTCCAATGTATATAGATAGATTTACAAAAAAAAAATACTAATAAAAATAAAAATGTGTTGTTTTCCCAAGCATAGTGTAAATAATGTTATAATAATGGAACACATCTAGACATCATCTAACATACATTCTGAATGTGGCTCTATAATTAAAACCCCAAATAATTCTACATTTCACAGATCCAGTATCGTTCATTGCTGCAGCTCACGTCATTCCATTCCATTCCATTTGGAGTTGCATTTTGGAGCATCACACAGTCCTGGTTCTGCCCCTTGTAGCTATTGGGTTGACCTTTGGCCCAGAACCTACAGTATGAGAATAAACAACATTTGTGGTAGGTTGTTGGTGCAAAATGGCAATTTGTTCTTCTGATCTGTTTAAGATAACATGTAGATTAAGGTTAACATTCTTAGGAATTCCAGATCTCCCCTAAGTCCCTCTGTTTACATCACTTCCTGTTTCCTGCAACACATTGACCACTCAAACCATACAAATACCAAAGTGGTTTACAATTCCGTCTATAAAAATTGTTTATATTTCTAAAAGATTTAAATAAATCTGATTTGAATTGTGTTTCTCCACTGACTTTTATTGCTTTAACCCTCATGATGTCCTCCGGGTCAAAATGACCCATATCGCTAGCTCTTTGTGGCAGATAGAAGGCGCTAAACCTAATTCTACAGCTTACACACAAATATAATGTGCACTGCTGGCACACAAAATCACACATAAACACACAAAACGACTGACTACACAGCATGAAATGCATCCTTGAGTTCACTACAACATGGTACCTTACTACAATCAGATGTATGAGATGTATAATTTATCAATGTAGCATTATGGTGGCTCTGAAGTGCAAAGCACATTCACATTTTAAAAATAATAAATTACATTTTAACTTTAGAATAAAAGCAATACCAGCAGACAGTAGAAGCAAAACAAAAATTCCATAGAGAAAAGGAAGGATTTTTCTTTAATTAAATAATCGTTGTATGATTGAAGAGTGAGGTAAGAAAAGGAAACTGGTGTCAGGACACGCAGGCAAGAGAGACCCAAAACGCATGAAGACCAGATAACTGATTTATTTACAAAAAAATAAAGTTCACAGACAGGCAGTCAGGCAGGCAGGAAACATGTAGCAACAACAAAATAACGATCCGACAAAGACAAGAACAAACACAAGGGCTAAAATACTGGTAAACAAGACAGACCATAGGACAGGGAACAACAAGGGTCAGGTGAAACTAATAAACACTCAACGAGAGGCATGGGCGGAGACAGGCAAAACGCAGACTGGAACAAGCCTAACACTGGGGTAGACAGCAGACAGAAGAGGGAAACAGACCAAAAACACAAGGACAGACAAGGGTGATGGCAGACCGTGACAGCTAGAAGTCAGTGGTTTAGCAAAAGTTGAGTATTGCTTTAATGTATGTGTTCCCTTACGTTGTGTTTGGTGAAGTGCCATCCGCCCATCTCCACTGTCCTTCTGCATCTTGATCAGACAAACCAATCCAGGATTTTGTGCGATAGCCTGGCATTTGTCCAATGAATGCCTATCAGGGTACCCATATAATTCAATCAATTGTCATAATGGCTTTCTGGCATAAAAACATGTTCAAATGACGAGCATCACCCTGAATTACACTATTGAGGCTCAGGGGTAAGCACACACCATTTCTTCTTCACTGTCTACGAATGCAAGGTCGCCACCTTGGCTTCTACAGTCTTCTCTGCTCTCATTCCAGGACTTTTTGCAAGCAGAAGGGTAATAGCAGCTTGACCCAAACTTCAGTGAGCTGGGACAGGACCTAACTGTAATGTAAAAGCATGCAAAATAAACATAAAATACGTCGATATACAGTCAAAGTACTTACACTTAATGAGTATTTTTTGTGGAGCACACCTCAATGTTGTTCTTCATTATTCTTCCAAACTTAACTACTTCCACAACCATTATTTCAACTTTCAAGGATATCATTGATAGTTTGTTTTCCAAATAATTGTAATTAATAGATAATGCTAGTACTAACTTAGATGTCTTGACTTAGATGATATTATTAAGCTATGAAAGTATAACATGTGTCATTGGCGACATTGGTTAGAGCACCCCTAAACATGTGCTTACCACTCAATGGTGTTAGCCACAGCCTAGGCTACTCACCAATTTTAAAATTCTAATTCTACAGCTTACACATACACATGATGTGCACTGCTGGCACAGCAAGGTGTGAGTTTGAAACCCAAGGACAACAGGAGGGTTAAAACGCACACAAAAAACAAATACATAAAGAAATCATTGATAAAGAAATAAATACACACACGGTGACAATAAAGGGAACCACACAATCATACACAATCAGATGGCGCTGCCTGGTGGCCCAATACGATATTATAATAATACAGTGACATTTGTTATTTAAAAGTCTTGTATGTACTGAGCTCCCCTAAAGGTCTGATCCTAGGATCGCCCATGATAAGTACTAAATAACTAAATAAATAAATACACATACCAATGACAATAAAGGGAACCACACAATCAGATGGCGCCAATACAATATTATATGGACAACAGGATGGATATTCTGCATTTTATTTCCTCAGGAAGGAAATGACCATGGCCAGTGATGTGCTGAATAATTAACATTTGATAATATAGTGTGGGTTTTTATGAGTTGCTATTACCAACCTGTAGAATTCAGTCTTGACACTTCTCTCTGCAAGAAGTCTCTTTCTGCAGTCATATTATCGTACTTGATCTTAAGCTGATCCCGTTCATTCATCAAGAAAATGTAGCTTTCATGCAGTTTGTCTTTGGCTTGCACAACTATGTTGTAGCTCTCCTCTAACTGGTCTCTTTCATTAGTCACATTGTGGTGGTTGTCATGTAAACGAGTTATCTCACTCACAGTAAGGTTATGCCTGATATGCATCTGTTCTACCTCTTTAACCAGGGAAACGTATGTCAGCACTAACTTTTCTTTTGCTAAGGTCAAATTGTTGAAACTGTTTTGAAAGTGGTCCCTCTCTTTAACCACTGTTTTGTAATTTGAATTGAGCTGATCTCTATTTTTGAGCAATGATTCATATGAATCTTGTAACAAGGCCTTGCCTTTGGTCAAGACCATGACATGATCCTGCAGTTGGCGCTCACTGGTTTGAAGATCGTTTCTTTCCTTAGTTAGAGCATTGTTTTCAGTTGTTAATTGGTTCTGACTTATTTTAAGATCATTTATTTCTTTTGTCAGTATATTGTTGTTGGTCTCTAATGTCTTTTTCTGTAGAATTATGTAATTGTAATTATCTTGTAACAGAAATTGGCTAGACTGTAGGTCTCTTTTATCCCTAAGCACAGTGTTAAGGTTGTCCGTGAGCTTTTCCTTCTCTTTAGACATAGCATCGTAGCTGTCTTGTAGGTTCATCTCTACTTTGTGATCTGGAAAGGAGAAAATTACATTATAATACTGTAGATAACTGAAAAAGTAGTCTTAAAGCAACTAAAAAACTGTCTTTTTAATATTAGCCTAGTCAATTATATACATTTACATATTACATTAGTTTGTTATCAATGATGAATAAATGGGAGAAAATTATCTTGGCATTAAAGAAAAAAAAATCATTATTTAATGAATTCATACATAAGCTATTAGTTCATAATAACTTCTAACGTAGTTAGTTAAGTATTAAGTAAGTCATTTGTTATCACATCCATATTATGTACTGTAGTTTGACAAAAACGTTTGACTTACAATGAACTTCTTGACCAATGATCACAGCTAGAAGAATAATACACATCAGTCCAGAACAGACTACAGCCATTGTCAGAGGTCTCTTCATCAGTTGAACTATATTAAGTAGAGATTATAGAATTGTATGTGAATGTAAAATAAATATTGAGAAACTGTGATATTGTCCATAACATTTATTGAAACACTAGGGTGGGTTGGGGCAGTCTGGGAGTGGATCATTCGACCATACTTTAGGGCTGGGGCTTGGGATCTTGGGCTCCTTCGATGGTGCTTCTGTTTTAGTCTGAGTCTGGAGATTGGGGGATGTTGGGGGTGTTGGTTTGGGCAGTGATGTGTTCCGGATCACCGGCCATATGGTTCTGGGAGTGGGTCATTGGGCACTGGTATAGTGTGGGTTGCGTGGGTGGATTATCTTTCCCCAGTTGAACGCTCTGGTATTGTGGGGTGGGTTGCACGGACCGGTCCGTGTGATGTTTTTCGGTTCAATTGTTTTGACTATGGACAGGTATCTGGTGGGGTGGAGGGCTGAGTCCAAGTGTCCGGGATTTCGTTTTTGCCGGCTATGAAGGACTGAAGCTTAAAAGATTTGAACCATTTCTCGATTATTTCCGTTTACTAGTCAGGGATAGAGCATTGGAAAACTGGGAGATGTGTTGTGGATTAGGTTAGTGCTTCTGTGGTGTCGTCTCCAGGGTTCCGCTTACATGGAGGTAATTCACCTGCTGGTCCACCTCCAGCACCAGACATCTGCATTTCAAACAGATTCACAGTGCTAAATGAACAGGACTTTCCTCCTCTCTCTGGCTCTATCCAATGCAACCAGGGGGAAAAACAGATTTCATCCTCCGCCCACACAAACAGGACCAGCTCCAGAGCCACTGCCCATCCCTCTGCCCTGCAGAGGCCTGCTGTCTTCTCCTTCCACATCCACCTGCTCAGTCTCCAGTTGCCAGCCACCTCCTCCATCCAGTCAGACCACCAGCCTGCCTGGCACAGCTACCTCAGTGGACTCTCAGTCCATGCATCCTCTACCTGGCAGTGGTCAACGCATGGCTGATCCTACAATTCTCATCATCGGGGATTCCATTGTGAGGAATGTCTCAACGCATTCCTCTAAAACTGTCACTGTCACTGATCGTGGAGGCCAACCCCTTGGTGGATACAGTGGTAGCCCATGTGGGCACTAATGATATACGGAAGCAACAGTCTGAGATTTTAAAACAGGATTTTAACCAGCTCTTTGGCATCTTAAAGGAGGCCAGACTATCTACATTTCCGGACCAGTTCCTTCCCTAGGTCGCGGAATAGGACGCTTTTCCAGGCTCCTTAGTCTCAACACGTGGCCCTCCAATGTCAGCAGGCAATATGGTGCCATTTTCATTGGCAATTTTAATCTTTTATGGGAGTGCCATGACTCTTTTAAACCTGATGGAATTCATCTGAATGCTAAAGGATCAAAGCTACTCTCCTATAACATCAGCCACATCGTCCTGCTCCACAGACACAGTCAACATGAACCTGACCACATGGACTCATCATCCACATCATCACATGATTAGCAGGTACACTATCCACTACTCATCACTGCACAATCAACTTCCCCTGCATTAGTCGCTGCACCACTAAATCCCCCAGCCTCGCCCCCAAACTATCATTTTACGTTCTCCACCAGGAAACACAAGAAGGGTGGGGGTACAGCAACCATCTTGTCAACCTCATTTGTTTTTAAGGATACTGC
>JAODUG010060819.1:0-14477 GCA_027564795.1 Aphredoderus sayanus
TAAATAAAGATTTATTGATTTATTTATATATATATATATATATATATATATATATATATATATATATATATATATATATAGACAGACAGACAGGTGGAGATTTTCTAGACACGAAAAGATGTCCAGACCTCAGTAAGGATGTAGTAAACCAGAGCGAGGAGGCCATCAAAGACTCCCCAGTGTGGGGGTAGTGTACAGTAGGCCTAGGATGGAAAAACGGTTGCATGTACAGTCAAATTACATTCTATATATGACATTTTAAACATTAATATAGTAAAAATATATTTTCTATGGAAAGATATAGTGGAGTAATTGAGTCCTGAGCAGAGAATGACAGCACACTCCATGTGTGTGCACGTTGTAATCCAAGCTCCTGTTATTTGTTTTTATAGCCGGTACAGCTGCACATGCATGTTATTGCATGTGCGTGTGTGTGTGTGGCTCATGAAACATTTGTTTCAGTCTGAGATGCTGGTGCTCTTAGTGACATCAAGCGGCAGACAGAAAGAAAAATTAACACAACATTTCTTTTTTTTTTATTAAATAAAATAAATAAAACAATCAGTAACGGAATAACGTCGTAGAAATACCTTGTCAAGCAAGAGAAGATGTTTCAACACGGTGGGTAAGGTATCCATGCCAACATCCACAGAGATGACATGGTCTATAAACATAAATAACACCGAGGCAGCTAGAGGCTAGACAAGACAGGAAGAAATGTTATGTCAGACGACTGCCACACATCACTGTCTATCCACAGAATGATGTCATAAACTGGATCGTATGAACAATGTACCCACATAAGCTACTGCTGACTCTACAACTCCAGTACTTACTATAATATTGTTGTGGGATGGTCGATTTACAAGTTTGACAAAGGGCTTGGAGAACTCTTCGAGTCTACAAGAAGAAAAAAGGATGAGCCAAACTGAGATTATGAAGACTGTGGAGACTAAAGATTATGTGCATCTTCAGTATGCAACACATTGGGTGGATATAAGATGAGGCAAAAAACATAAAATGTCAAACCTGCTCTCTGTTTGCACCCAGTCCCAATGCCTCTCCCAATAAGGCAGGAGCACCAACATCATTTGTTCCAACACTGTCCAACTCCAGGGTTGCTGAACAAACCATAGAGAAGGACAGAAGAGAGTTATAAATTGGTTCATGTCTTCATTACATCCACCAACAGTATTGGTGTGCTTCCTGTATTACCTCCATGATCCCGGAGTGGTCCACAGTAAGGTGCAACAACTCAAAGAGCAGATAGGGCAGTCCAAATTCATTCCCAATAGAAGGATTGCCATTCACAAGGTCAGATGTCATAATTAGTTTGTGCAAGTCCCTCAGTGGCTCTTGAATCTGCCGCAAATATGCTACATCCCCATCAAGGAGCTGACCAGAGAGAAAGAATAAATGACATGTTGGTCCAGTTTAGGTAGTAATCCAATATGGTAGTAATCTAATGTCTATTCTACTTCATTACCTTGGATTTAAAAGCTAGAAACTTGTTTTTCAATTCAGTAATAATGTCTGGGCGGTCTAATGCTTCATTTGACTGCCTTGCGGCTGTTTCTTCATCCAACTGATTTTCCTAGGAAAATAAAAAATTAATAGGACATTAATACAACATGAATTGCTTTATTTATACTGAGGACGACACATTTCATCCTACATGTTGTTTATTTGTATCACCAAATATTGCTGCGGACCCCGAACCTTTCCACATAACGTAGCCTGGCTGTCCTCACTGTAACTTCGCATTAGCCTTGGCCCAACTTCTACAGAAGGGAACTCCTGTTCATAGTCTTTGCTGATCTGACCCCTGCAGAGGCAAAATGGTGGCATCTTTACATGAACACCACAGGCAGATTGAAGTTTACCTGTGTGTTAGTTGATGAGTTCCTTGTTAAGTATGAAGTGCAAGAAACACCTGTTCTTCGTCTTTGAGCCGATGAGGCACTGCTTGGCTGTTTCCAGTACCAAGACTTGTTCTGAAGGGTTTGGGGTAACTGGAATGTGATCCGATAATGCCTTGAGCTGTGCAGGTCTTGCTGGAGCCAAGTCTCCCCTTCCATTTTCTGTTCCACATTTCACTTTCTATAAAAAATAAAAAGGTGTACACAAAACAGTTTAGAACTTCTCACGATCGAGTACCACCTAACGTTTGGTTTGGCTTGCAAGTGTTCCAAAATTACAAAGAGACTCTGGGACCATCTATTGTACCTGTTTGTGTTTCTTAGTGCCTTCCTTCTGTTCTCTGGCCTTGCACAATAACCTGCTCTGTCCAGAAACTACCGTCTTCTCCATGAGTTGCTGGTGCTTGAGTGCGAGCACATCTGGACTGGGTGGGACTGTCAGAGGGCTGAAAACACTGGTGTCTGGAAGCACTGTCACAATCATAGCAGAATAAATCCCACAACAATCACTGTTGGATATTACTGTACCACAAACCTAAACAGTGGCCACTATAACACATACTGTGACAAATTCCTAAAATTCACCTATAACTCCGTCTGCAACAAAAGGGTGATGCAGGAGGTCAGGCCAAGTTAATCTCTTCTGAGGGTTTTTGGTCAGCAAGCCTTTGAGAAAACTCTGCCAACGTCATGGAAAATCAAAACAGCCCAATAAGAAGGTCATAGAACTATGTTAGCAATTTCTAAGAAATTGTACCATATACAGTACCTAGCTAGCCTAAGATGAGTGAGGGACAGTTACAGAACAGCTAAAAAACAGAGTAGTTGAATTTGTATTCAAAAAGCAAATAAACTTCAACAGCTTTATGTTCAATGTTGTATGTGCATGCGCAAAACAACCAAGTTTGCAGAGGCCCTATCCAATGCAAATATTTGTGGACCAAATAAACAAAACACATCCAGGCTCAAGCCAGTGGAGACATTGTACTGATGTTGTGCTGTACCGTGCAGGTCTGGCTCATAGTGTCCGGCCATTTAACTGGGTCCCTAAGTATTAGATGCACCAGCTGGAAAATGGAGTTGGTGTAGAATGGGGGTGCCCCCGTGTGGAGCTCATAGAGAATGCAGCCTAGGGACCACAGATCAGCAGTGTGGTCATACGGTTTTTCCTCCACAAGCTCAGGGGACATGTACAGTGGTGTTCCCTTGATGGATGTCAGCACCAAAGTGGAGACACTCATTGCTCTGGCAAATCTGGAAGGAGACACACACGTCTAAGGAATATTTTTACAAAAAGGATTAGCACTGAAATATTGATATGAAATTATCTACTTACCCAAAATCACAAAGTTTCACTATCCCTCCTTTTCCCAAAAGAATATTTTGTGGTTTCATGTCACGATGAAGAATTCGATGTGAATGCAAATAATAAAGTGCTGACACTAGCTGGCAGGCAATCTCCTGAACCTTCAGAGATAAAAAAATAAATCAATCCTAAGTCAATACAACCTTGTTAATTACAAATCGGTCTACTCACCTGAGCATTTAAAATTAAATATATACCTGGCTCTCTGGTAAATTTCCATCATCCTGAAGGATTTGGAATAACTCTCCCTCTGCATATTCTGTTACAACCACAACCTGTTACAAACAAATATGAACATATGGCAATGGTGTTACCACTAAATATAAAAGCTAGAGAACAAGTATAAATATGTTACTTAATTAAAATTAATTTTAGAATGAAAGGAAAAGTATCGAGAGCCTACCTCAGTTTCAGTCTCAAAGCTGTCAAACATCTGAACAATGTTTGGATGTTGAAGTCCCCTCATTATGTCTATTTCCCTCTTGAGACTTCTTAGCTCTTTTTCAGAGCGACCCACCTTTGGGATGAACTTCAGGGCAACAACCTTGTGGAGATAAAGTACAGGTATTTAACCCAATCAAAAATGATGTTTTAATTAGCAAAGAGCAATGACAAGCATGAAAGGATTTAACCAATGTTTAACCTGAAAAATATCAAGATATAAAATGAATATTATCGTTGACATGACGATCATTTTATTTTCCTGGGGTAACCAAAACATCAGAGCCAGAAAAGCCACAAAAAATAAATCAGCAATAATAAGAAACCGTTTTGCTTTACGTACAATATTTTGATAATGACATCAATGTTAAGTCAAATTACAGAGTAACTAGTTATCAATATGAAGAACATATTACTTACCTGACCAGTAAACCGTTTCCTTCCTTTGTAAACACGTCCAAACGAACCTTCTCCTACTAGCTCCAACACGTGATATGAATTCATTTTAGCGAACAAAAAATAGTATATCTATGTCAAACTATTTGTAGATTAAGGATACATACATCCATGAATGTTGCCTTAGGCCACTATTATCCGTACACTCATCCTTAATGTATAAGATTAAACGTTTTAAGTTACATTTAGGAAAATAAACTCCTGTCAAACTGTTCTACTTTTCAGAAACGGCAACTAACTGTACAGTACGCTACCAAACAAAGCTTAGCACGCAAGAGTGTCTGCCGTTTCAAAATAATTAATACAAGGATTCGAAGTGAGTAGTTAAAAATGTGAACATCGTGGATTTAAAATCGAGGTAAACCACGCTATTATTACATAATGAATGCACTAGTTTGTTTAGAAAATCCACATTGCGGAGCAAACCTCACGAACTACGAATCGGCTTATTTCCGGACAGCAAATTTGTGCGGGTCCTGAGCCTAGCAACCAAACTTGCGCTCCTAGAAACGGGCTGGCCTATTGTTGAATTTGACTTGTTATTTCTGGTGTTATTTTTGTCTGCCACTAGATGTCGCACTACATTTGTAAATAGAAAATAATATTACCAAGAATAAATGTGTGCAGTTACATTAATTATATTCAGTTATGATAAGCAGGTCTACAGTAGCCTAATATAAACATGGTAAAGGTATACCTAAATTAGTCATTTATTTAGTCATACATAAGATAGGCCAGGCCTACATAGGCTACATGTGCGTGGATCATTAACTGCGAAAATATTAAATAGGCTACAAACGCAAGTGGCGGGGTTTTTTTCTCACGGCAGCCGCAGCATAACGTTAAAAGCCGGAGCAAGTGTAGATCTGCCCGTGTGATCTGCCAGGAGATGGTGATAGGCTTGCTATTTGCTGAGGTTCAAGTGGACGCAGTCTTGAACTAAGGCGCGCATCCAATGAGCGCTCCTAAAGACTGCCCCCACCGAAAGGGAGATTGAATTTCTATTATTTTACACATGACGAAAATGCATAAGTTCTACAGAAGTCTAATTTCGGCTCAGTCCACAGGTGGAGGATGGGAATGGGTCATGGCCAGCAGGAGTGAAGTTGGAGCAGCAATGTTTTAGAAAAGGCTACACTGTGTCTTGGATTACCCTCTTCTTGATCTTGACTTCCAAACATTTTTGTGCTTGCATATTAGGCGACATATTCTTTATTTTCTTCCCTGTTGATTGCATTCTTTACTGAATGCAAATATAGTCATGTTTTTTAGGACAGCCTTTCTCCTCCACCTTGTTATCTCTTTTTCGACGCCTATTCGTTGCATGCAAAGTGAGCTTTGCTTCCCAATTAGACTGGATAACCAAAAATCGAAAAAGGGCGATTTTGGCAACGACGTGGATGCTCTTAAGGGAAGATGTGTTTTAAAAATACATGCGTTCCGTCAGGATTTTTTTCTCGATTTACATCAAGACTCCAATTTCCTCGCTACTTCAAGCTCTGTGCAAGACACGATCTTGGTTAATGGTGACGTTACCACCGACCTCAGCCAGTGTTTTTACTCTGGTTATGTCAATGCAGATCAATATTCTTACGCTGCCCTGAGTCTATGCAAAGGCTTACAGGGCGCGTTTGGGTTCCAAGGCTGGGAATACTTCATCAGTCCAATCCAAAATGACACAAACAGCGCAGAGACCGCACACATCCTTCGGCGACGACCCAACAATAGAATTAACAGCAACACAACGTCTAGGTGCGCAGTGAACAGTGACATAAGCCCCGGTGTAGCAAAGTATCTGGAGAAATACAAGAAACTAAATAATTATGCCAATGTGACTGAAAACATCTTAAAGGGAATGGGGAGATCGAAGAGATTCGCCTCTCTTCCCAGATACGTGGAGACTCTTGTAGTCGCCGACGAGTCCATGGCACAGTTCCATGGAGATGACCTAAAACATTATGTACTGACCTTGATGTCGGTGGCGGCTAGGCTTTACAAACATCCAAGCATTCTAAACTTTATTAACATCGTGGTTGTTAAATTCTTGGTTTTAACTGAGGACGATAAAGGACCAAAGGTGTCCGGCAACGCGGCCATGACTCTGAGGAACTTTTGCACCTGGCAGAAAAAGATCAACAAAAATACCGATAAGCATCCTGACTATTGGGATACAGCAATACTGTTCACTAAGCAGGTAAGGGCTGATTACCCTGGGTCGATATAACTATATAGATGGAGGCTGAAGTTCTATGTGGAAGGTGCGTTTACAGTGCGTAATTACGCACGAACATGCGCATTATATAAAATTGTAATACCGAATATTTGACTGCAAACGAAAATGCGAACTATTATGTTTAATTGGATAAAATGAAAACGTCTTATAAGGACATTGTTAAAGATTATTTAATTTTTACAAAGAAATAAACTGCAAACCCGTTTTTTATTATACACATTTAAATGCTATAGACCTACTACTCATTTGTACTCAAAACATATGCATTCCATCTCATGAACATAGGGATAGAGAATACACAGGCGAAACCAGCTGATGGTTTTAGTGCAGTGTACTAAACCTCCTCTTCATGCTGCACATTGGGGACAAGACACAGGTCAGATGTGAAGCAACTCTCAGACCTGTCGTCAACCAATTTGCAGACCAACTTTATGGGAGGCTTGGCAAACACCCGCAGCTCAAGTCAATTACCTACTTTAGTAATTAGATACGTTTCAGTTAGTTTATTATCTTGTCAGGGAGAGGGGAAGCCAAGACAAGCACAGGGCAATTAGCAATATTGTTACAGCCTAAAGACTTTCTCAATGAAAGAACATTTTTCTTACTTGTAGGCTGGATCACTAACACGTTGACATTCACACAATTACATAAAATAAGGAATCGTGCTTAGCAGCATTCTTTGCTGAAACATTTAAGGATCTCCATGCCCTGAGGGATGCATCGGTCGGAAGTGTCTTGTTTCTCCCAGTCATCCAGTTTTACTTCCAGCTGTGGGTTTTCTAGCCTCCCACTCCCTTGGCTGCAAGTCATTACACAGGCCCCTTAAGGGAGAGAGGATTGTGGGGGTTGTCAGATATGTCAAATCCTCACTGAGGTTATGCCACACCTGCTTACATTTGTGCATGAGTTCTGCCATTGGTTGTATTTTTATATATGTTGCATAATGCTGTCAGCACAGATTCATGGAGATACATAATGTATTTAGGTGTTACGGCATTAAACACAATTTAATGCAGTTCACCCAATGTTCAGTCTGCATGAGTCAGCTGACAGAAAGGATCACCACTACAGACAGAGAGTGTCAGTGAGTGGTGCAGTGGTTTTCCATGGCTTGGTTTACTGTACATTAGAAATGTATAAAAAGTAGATTTCTTTAAATACAATGTTTCCTCATCATATAAACAACCTCAGTGCTATCTAGTAGAATGATGATGCATAACTATGTGTATTGTTGTGGAATGTATACATACAGTATGCACAGTATGCACATCACGTTAAAATGGACTTGATAGGTCTTCAATACTGTATGCCCCCTGTTAGCCATGCATGCTGCAAAGCAGCATGTAGTAAACATTTACATTGGTCAGTGGAATTGTTTTGGTTTACTATCATTTCCTGTATGACATACATTTGTAGGGAAACAGCTCAGTCTGCTATTTAGCAGCCCACTGTGGAACTTCTAGGTTTAATAACTTGTTGTTTCCTGTCCAGCTTGAGTATTCTATTAAACACTTAAATCACTCCAAATGTGCATCACAATAACCTTTCTCCATGACATTTATTGTAGAGAGAGTGTTTAGCTCTATAATAGCAACTTTTGGATGAACTTGCACAAAAGAATAAACGTGATGAAACATAAAATTAATTACTTAAGCCTTTGTAATTGAATTATCTAAAAGAGTAAGTGTGTACAGTAAGTATTATTTCATAAATATTTTAAAACCTCCCATTAAGGATAGGGTATTTCCACATGTAGTCTGCCTGTAATCATCATAAAATCCTTCTATTAAAAAGAATTACTTCCAAGGAGACTTGCAGCCTACAGCATTGCATTTCATATATAAAAGTAGAGCAGGAGACTGGCTGAAGCACATGTACATTAATGCACATGAATGTACACAACACGCTGTGAATGCGGTTCAGAGACATTCTTTCACATTGCTCCACCTCCCAGTTGTGTGAGAGCACACTGCAGGTTTAATGCAATTTTAACTTAAAAGCTAATATATCCACAAAATAATACAGACAAATATGCTGATTGATAACTAGCATGCTGTTTTTCGAGAAACGTCAGAAGCACCACAGATGAACAACACATGTGAGAAGTAGGTCAAAGCAGGGAACAAACCCACTGACACTGCTCTTTCATTTTGCTTGTCTTCCTTTTGTTGTTAATACATGTTCCTACATAGGCTACACATGTCATCTGCACACATGAGCACATCTGGATTGGATTTGAACTGGGCACCAATTGTAGGTCATGCTACAAATCATTGCATTTCATATTTATTTTTGTATTGTATTGTAGGGCAAGTAAAGGGACAGTCTTCGATTTGACACAAGCTACATTGTTTTTTTGGTTTGTATTTATTAGTGAGCAGCTGGCACTCCTTTCTACCCTCTCCCTACAGCTGTTATCACCTATATTCCCAATGTTATCTACCCCTCTTCCCAAATGTTTACAAACAGTTCAGTGTCGAACATAAACAGTGAGCTATAAGATGAACCTTTTCAGTGTCTGTTATCGATGGCTGTCCAGCATCGTCCAGCGAGCATGCAGTGGTTGGAGAGAGTGCTCAGTTTATAGCCTGGGCCGAAGGGCGTAGCTGTCTAGCGGTTACTCCTGCAGTTGTCAGTGAGCCCTGTGATTAGTAGCTGCAGTCAACCCGTCCAGATGGATACTCACTGAGAGCTTGTTTATAACATTGTGGTGTAGAAATAGGTCATTTGGAAACACCGCTTTCAGCATTGGAAATGTTATGATTGGGGACAGTGACATTTCATTACATCATGGAAGTAGCTCTAAACACTTTTTGTCCACTTATAACACATTAGGACAAGGGAAGGATGCATTTGAAACTGTTATTGAAGGCATACTCAGCGTTTGTAAGCTAATACACATTTGATCAAATTCAACACCTATCTCCTCACGCTCTGCTATAACTGCCCGTTCTGTGTGTGTGCTGAAAATATAATCCGGTGTTTCTACACGGCCGTTGCTCTGTAAATTGGAACACAAACAAAGTGGTGCAGTCAGACCGCACCACACAACAGTATCCAAGCCGTGGCAATGCGTTTCTAATATGTGCGTGTACAGTATGTGTTTGTGTGTGTTGGCGGGGAGCTCCTGGTGGAGCACCCTATGGCAGTGGAAGAGTTGGTTTTGTTTTGATCAATGTCAAATATCAACAAGCATTCCCCAGAAGGACCGACTGCACCTTTAAACGCAGCAGTTGCACCATTCAGTGCAAGCAGAGGCCAACGTGTTCGTTCTGTCCCCTGCCCAGGACCTGTGTGGCGCCTCTACGTGTGACACTCTGGGCATGGCCGATGTCGGCACCGTGTGCGACCCCAAGAGGAGCTGCTCCGTGATCGAAGACGACGGGCTGCCCTCGGCCTTCACCGCTGCCCACGAGCTGGGTAAGCCGAGATGGCACCGCTCCCCTGCACCCTCTACCGTATAGGCTGTCCTGCAGAAGCCTTCGTGCTGCACAGGACCGGAGTGCTCCTTCCTGTGTAGGAAGCGCTTCTGTTGACTGTCCATTGAAGCGTTTTAACCCTCCTGTTGTCTCTGGGTTTCAAATACTCTACCTTACAGCGCCAGAAGAGGGCGCCAACCGTGGCACTTCATATGTCCATGTTGTGGTTGGCGCTCTCTGCTGGCATTAAAAAGTTATTGTTTATACCACTCTTTCCACATTAACTTCTTACTTTGTACTTCTTATTCCTTTAACCCTTCTGTTGTCCTTCGGGCCAAACTGACCCAAACATCAGATAGAAGGCACTAAACCTAATTCTACAGCTTACACACACATATGATGTGCACTGCTGGCACAACAAGGTGTGTGTTTGAAACCCGAGGAGAACAGGAGGGTTAAAAGGCACATATAAACAAATACATGAAGAAATAATTAATAAATAAATACACAAAGCAATAACAAAAAAGAGAACGACACAATCAGGTGGTGCCATCTGGTGGCACAATGAGATATTAGAAGGGCAACAGGAGGGTTAAATCATGTATGCTTGTTTTGGAAGTGTTCCAGCTTTTACTGCAAAGCACTGTAAACCTCCTTTGTTAGTAAATGTGCTTTATGACGTGATGAAGGTTTGAGAGGCGTGACATCGCCGTCTCCTTCTCTCCACAGGGCACGTGCTCAACATGCCGCACGACAACGTGAAGGCCTGCGAGGACACGTTTGGGAAGCTGCAGGAGAACCACATGATGTCCCCGACGCTCATTCAGATCAACCGCACCACGCCGTGGTCGCCATGCAGCGCCGCCATCATCACCGACTTCCTGGACAGCGGGCACGGTGAGTGGTCGCCACGGGCCGCCGAGTCTCGCAGAGCCAGCCTTTATTGGCATCAAGTCTCGGACACAGCGCTGGCTAACTGCGCCAAGGCCCGCCTACTTGACGGGAGAGGTATTCTGATGGACGTGCATGACGACCATCTACAATACATAACTCCTTGAACAAACTGGACGTTAAATGTATACTGAGAGACTTGCTGGAAAACTAAAGGACATAATTCTGGCTGTTTTTGTTTATCTGTTAAAAGATTGGGCTATAGAGCGTAACAGTGGCCGCCCACTATTTTTGCAGCTCTGGTGCCGGAATCAAATTTCCCATTCATTTTTCCATTGACTTTTCATAAAATCGTTATATAAAGAAATAAATAAAGCACTGCACTGCCGGAATTACATATAGAAGCTTGTGAGAACACTTCCTGATGGTGACATGCGTATAGTTACATGTATCAGACTTTCAGCATGAGTCGCATAGTGACATAGTGCTAATGAGTCTACAAGAGCTATAACCTCTGGGCTTTTGCTTAAGGGACGTTGGTTTAAAAATAAAACACCCACTCAGCTGTTATTCATGGCCCTGGTGACAAACATTTAGTTTGGCGTTGGCAATCGGTCGATCATGGGTTGAGCACATGCTTGTCCTCACATTTCCACAACCACAGAGCCTTGTTTGTTCCTTACTCCAAGTGTCACTGGATTAAGATATATGACTATTATGAGATAGAATCACGCTTGCAGTGACCTTTCTTTAGCCTTTCTCACATTTTCCTTGCTAAAGAGCCTTCCATTTTATTCACAAAACTGTGTAGTTAGACCTTCGATCTTGGTCAGTAACAAGGACATAAGGAATTTTTGTATTCATCAATGCTCCAAATATTTAATCTGCCTGACCTTTTACAGTGCTGCACTTATACGACATACTTGAGAAGAAAAAGGGGATCTGGAGAAATTCATTCAGTCGGATGCTAAGTGTTTGCCAAACAGGGAAAACCACAGAACTCAGCCACAGACCCACGCTAAAACCTTTATTTTAATACAGTCCTCCATCTGTTCTATATTAGAGTGGTTGCTCCAGGGAGAGCCACCACAGTGGTTTGGATGGTGAGGTGTAGTGCCCAATGTTTCCCATGCAGGTCTACTGTAAATAGAACAACCGCTTTCTCCTTCTTATGTCCCTTTCTAAGGACGCCTAAGTATAAATCAGGTCTACAACTTTATCTTTGTTGACCTGAATGGAAAAGTTTCTAGGAAAATAGGACAAATTGCATACGAACATTGTTGTATTATCAAATCCAGACTTTTATAAAGACGTTATCTTATATGTTATCTATAGTACTTGAGGTGGTTTCATATTCTGTGCTGTATATTGAGAATATTAACACTTCACTTGTGTCTATCTGCCATAAAACAATGTTCAGTGTTTTAAATGGTGGGTACAGTTGACATCATATAGTCTACATCAGTTCACCACAGCATTTCATGAAATAAGGAATTAACATTTATATCATAACCAATTAGAGAACATCTACAATCTACTGAAAGACCCAGCATGTCTTTTCCCAAATACAAATCACTTCCCTCACTAGTGGGATTTTCCCTTAAGGGTGATTTGTTGGGAACTGTTTTAGGGTGATAAAAACATACACTTTCTGGTTCTCTGATGTTGGTCTTTCATGTTCCCTAGCACCTGCTCGTCAAACTCTTACTATTATTAGTCAGTTCCTGGAAATACACAGTTTGGGTGTCTTTATGGTAAATGCTGTCTACATGGCTGACCTTTGAACTTCTTAATACAGTTCTTGTAATTTGAACAATCAAGACATTCTTATTCTATACTTGTTCAAAGGTAAATTTGTATTGTAAATGCAAAATGTAAATAATTCTTGAATACCGTAAAGTCCAGCTTAGGGCTCTCTTAGTTAGAGAGTTAAAAGGGCCACACAAGATTACATTTTACAAAGAAACTTGAGGCAAGCTCAAATTAGGGTCAATTGAAAACAACTAACAAACAAAAATATGTTGGTTGATGTCTAAATGAGATGTGTGGATGGTCCTATCCCTCCAGGACATTGAATTGGACCCGTAAAACTGTGGGTTTCACCCACAGCAAGAGTGCATTTAAACAAAAGGGGAGTTGTATGGGAGAGGCAAGGAAAACGTAGGAGATTTGATGTTTGTGTGTGTGCGTTTGTTTTTTGAAGGGGCCATGTCTTCAAAGGGCCCACATCACTGTATACCTCAACCTCCACCCCACCCAAAATAAAAATAAATATAAGTGCTTGGAAAATCATCCCCATATGTGTTTTGTTCTGATTGATTGAAGGTGGTCTAGTTGTCTAACGCCTGTGTTTGAAAATCACGGTCAACCCTTTGTTGTTCTGATTAGTTAAGGGTGGTCCAATCTGTCAATTAAGCCCGTTGAGGATTTGATATGCAGAGTGGAATAAATTGTGGAGCTTGCCAAATCATGATGGTCTCACCGGGGTAAATTATTCGTAGCCAGATTCTCAACTGTTTCACAGAAGATCTTCATCCTCCTTGTGTATTCCTGGAAAGACTGTAGCAAACGTTTAACACTATTAGAAGTGCACAACATGATTGGCCATCGTCAAATGAATCAGCCCCGCCATCATTGCTTTGGCCTATAGCGTTGGTGTGTTGCTTACGTAGTGTCTTACCTCTCTAGGTGAATGTTTGCTCGACCAGCCCCAGAAACCCCTGGTCCTCCCCGACGTGCTGCCAGGGGCCTCCTACAGCCTAGACCGCCAGTGTGAGCTTGCATTCGGCGAAGGCTCCAAGCCCTGTCCGTTCATGCAGCCGCCGTGTAGCCGTCTGTGGTGCACGGGCAAGAGCCACGGTCAGCTGGTGTGTCAGACACGCCACTTCCCCTGGGCCGACGGCACCGGCTGTGGGGAGGGGAAGGTCTGCCTCCGCGGGGTCTGCTCTGACAAGCAGGAGGCCCACCGCGTTACGGTACGGTCTCACACACACACACACACGCAGCACCTTAAAGCCTTTCCGAGACATCTCTGGCCAGTGTAAAATGTGCCACATTGATAACGATAGGGCTTTAGGTGATAAGTAAACACGGATGAAGTCAGCTGTGTTGAACTGCAATAGCCCCCTCCCCCTTCCCCCGTGTTCCTCTTCCCAGGTGGACGGCCGCTGGGGCAAGTGGGGCCTGTTTGGGTCGTGCTCACGCACGTGCGGGGGAGGGGTCCAGCTGTCCAAGAGGGAGTGCGACAGCCCCATTCCGACACACGGGGGCAAATACTGCCAAGGGGTGCGGGTCAAATATCGCTCCTGCAGCCTGAACCCCTGCCCTGACACAGGTACAAGTTATGTCCGTGGACCTCACACCCCCCCCACACACACACACACACGTATACACCCTCCCCTTGTGGCAGCTTCACCTCTGAACCTTCTGGTCTGTCTAGGTAAGAGCTATCGCGAAGAGCAGTGTGAGGCCTTCAACGGCTTCAGCCTCAACACGAACCGCCTCACCTCCTCTGTGGTGTGGGTACCCAAGTACTCCGGCGTCTCGCCTAAGGATAAGTGTAAGCTCATCTGCAGGGCCAACGGGACAGGCTACTTCTACGTTCTGGCACCCAAGGTCAGCATCTCCAGCTCACGCCATTGGTGTACTTTGTATGAATCAGTGTAAACATTAAAGCCAGTGTTTAAGTCATATATATATATATATATATATAAATAAATTATCTAATATCATTATGGAATGTGCAATGCAGT
>JAODUG010060840.1:0-14476 GCA_027564795.1 Aphredoderus sayanus
AATAAATACACTCAGCAATGACCATTGAAAAACACACAAATCATACACAATCAGATGGCACCGCCAGGCGGCCAAATGTCAGATTTTTGAGTACATTACGAGTTAAATGTTTTCTTTATGCATTAAAATTATGTGATTAATATTAATATTTTTACCTTTGCGGTTTCATTACTCCAATCAAATTCAGACTCATAGTACCCAAGGAAGAGAACATCCCCTTTGATTTCTGTGTCTGTAAAGAAAGTTAAACCCTTTTTTTAAGAACATTATTCTAAATGAAAAGTGAAAATCAAGAAAAAAGCTAAACTTAACACTAAACACATACATTATATAAAAGCATAACATATTAAAGAAGCCCTACCCTCAAGATGGTATTGTCTGATATACTTTCCATGACAGAACTCATATGTCCACCAATCCTTTGTCTGCAGAAGGGGCACATTTCAAACAAATGCAAATTATTTACTCTTGCAAGTTGCTTATGGTATTGTAGGTCAAGGTAGCTGTCCCTGTCACTATTAATATAATTAATAAGAATAAGAATGAATAAAAACCTACATTTATAAATGCTTATACAATTCTTCAAGAAAAAATAAGTTTCTTCACAATCGTTATTACTGAGTGAGGATATTCATATCATACTGTACATGTAAATAACCTTCCTGTCATGTGAGATGTGAAAAGTGCAGAACCATAAATGTACATTACATGTTCTACCTCATGTATTTGCAAAGCATTTCAATAAATGAAAAAGCTATACAGAAATGTATAATAACTTTAAAAATGTAAACCTTGATTAAGCAGGCAACATCGTGCATCGAACTGAGTAGCTCTGGGACGGCAGGTCCAGTGTAATCCTGGGATTCATGTTCAGAAGCAGGGTGTTGGTGAAACCTTACAGCTTGGGCTGGAAGTCGACACTCATAAAGTTGTTTGTATTTGCTAGACACCATCATAATCTCCTCGGTCTTGGTCTGGAACATAAACAATCTTTTGATATATATTACAATGTGGCAGGGTGGTGTTTTTGTAGTTTCAAATGACAGCTGTCAGCGATGCTGCAGTTGCTTTAGGTCTAAAATAGCCTTCTTATGTTAGGCTACTAGATATCTGGGCAACAGTGTAAGGGAGAACACTTGATGTTAATTACGTAAAAAGTATTTATTTTTAATACAGTGATGATAAAGATTAGTTTATATCCATTGTTAGCTACCAAAGCTGCGTTTAGCTTTAGCAAACAAGCTTCTGTCACACTCTCACCTGCCCCAAGATGACTGGATCAGGAAGAATTTGAATCCCATATTTCATTTCATTTAACTCCTCTAAATTCAAAAAAGCAGCAACACAGATAGGGTATATTAATAAAAAACTATACAATCTTTTTAACCACCAAATAAAGTGAGCGGCCATGACTCTCTCACATCCCCATATGACAGAGGAAGATAAAAAAACGCTTGACATGGTGAATGTTGATTGGACAACGAACACAGGAAGCTCCGTGCATTGGTTGAAATCCCAGTCAATCAATCGCATTTGTAGCCTTTGTCCAGCGTGTATTTACCTTTACAGCTCATTCGGTGCGCTTGTCTTTGTGGGCCTGTCAAAATATCGAACACCGCCCATCTATGCCGTCTGTTTGTCAGCATTACAAATGAATTACCATATTTTAGACACGAACTGTCCCTTCATTGGTCTGGTGGGGCGTGTCACGGGCTACTATGTACAATACAATGATGCGTTGATATATGGTCGTAATAAAACGTTTTGTATCAATATTGTGCTATTTAATGTAAAATCATGCACACATTGAATATGCATATCTTTTTGTAATAGGTTTGTGTTATAAAGAGAAGAATGTGTGCAAAATGTAGTAGACTATTAGGCCCTAGCCTATTCTACTTTGACAGCAAAATAATATGAAAATTTGCTCGAACTAAGGTAGATACCTGATCTTGAGAAATCTCTAGACTCTTTGTGACTTTGGCACACAAACAGAACAAGGAGCCTTGCTTCCATTGGTGACAAACTGTGGATTGCCATCACTGCATGGCGGCAGCGTATTGCTCAGGGATTCGACGCAAACACCTAATGATGCTTCTAGCCAGCGGTTAAAGGGAGCGATAGGCTGACTACTCTGCTGCAGGGGAGCGCTCATCTATCGGAATGAGTCTACATTAACGAGCTACCGTGGATTTCTTTATTAGACTACTGCCAAATCAAATGTCATATGCTGAAGAACAGATAATATATATAAAAAGGCGACTTCATTGGATGCGCTACATGAAAAAAACAAAAACAAATGCGCGTCTTTGGAGGTGAGGCATCTGAGGGGATGGGGATGTTTTGCCTAGTATTAATACGCATATCTTATTCTAGACAGGCTGTATCTAAGCTGTATAGAATATTATTTTCCTGGAATAATGAATACACATTTTACGTGCTGAGCTAATTTTGCATGAGAAAAGCCTGAATTATATTTGTATCTACCGTTTAAATATATATTTGTAATATAGGCCTACGATATTTTATTTTTGCAATAGGCCAAGACTATTTGTATAGGCAAAGGAATATGTGTTGGATATGGTAGTCTGTCACGGCAGTAGACTATATCAGCCATGATTTCATATATGGCCTTAATTGTTGCACGGATGATTTTTACATTTTTAGCAAGTAGCCTAATAGGCTAATAGGCTATAGTTTGCAAAAATGGATAGCTGATTGGCCTATACTGAACTGATGTGCGGCAATAAAATAGTCATGTTAAATTAGATTTTGCATGGGAGGCAACACAATAAGATTTGGGAGCGACTGATGGCTGTACAGGCATCCATGGCTGTTCCCTTCGTTTTCCTGTTCAGAAGATCCTATGTTGTCCATTTAAGAGCATACTTTAGGCCTACAGATCCGTTTACTGTCCAGTTCTGCTTTTTGCAAGACGATGTAATGTTGCTCAACTTGTCATCAACCATAGCCCTGATTGTTGTGAATAGGTCTAACCATTTTTGTACCCTATACCCTAATATTCCCATGCACTTAAAGGATTAAGGAAATATACATGTAGGTCCAGAACTATAAATTGTTCACCAATTACTACTGTAGCTCTCCTAAGTATGTATTGTTAGACCACTATTGGACCACAAAGCTGCTATTACTGTACTTTGCCAATGCATTTCCTTAGCATGAAAAAGCATTAGTGCTTCCTTTTCTTGATTGACCAATACATGAATACAATTTAATTTTTTTATGATCAGCTCAGATTAAATGTGTAGTCAGGCATTCTGGAGAAATATTGATATATTAACTTTATCAAAACAAAAACACCTATCCCTTAAATGCATAGGTTGCTCCCTTCGAAGCTTTGCCCCCCACATTAGAGAGGCATTGCCAAGGCTACAATAGTGTTAGTGGTGTGACCTACGCCACAATGTGTTCCCTTTTGCAGAGCCAGGGCTGTGTAGAACCACCAGATTATTTTTTCAGCATACACACAGAACAGGCAGTTAGCAGATCGTGAACAGATACTGAATGGGGCAAAAACAGTATTATCTTACAATCGCTAACCTCACCTTCAAATTATTTCCTTTGAGGATCTGTTATGTAAAGATAGCCTACATATTATTTTGTTTCTTTGGAGAGGCAGGTACCTTTAATAGACAGATGCCATTTGGTAAATGTTTTTAAATACATCTTTTTAAACATTGTTTTATGGTGCATGTAAAATAGTTTTTGCATAATGTGAAATGTCAGTCACCATTGGCCAACAATTAAAAAATTCCAAAGACATTCAAGTATTTCTTGCAACATTTATGAATAGCTTTACTCAGTCTACTCAAAACAATATAAATGCCAACATCTAAAAGCCTCTAATATGTAATTGTTATTGCTGGTTAAGTACATGTACAATTTTACATAGCTCTATATTCCCAATACCAAACATTGTTATACTATAGTACAATTACTATAACTGTATTACAATTATAACTGTGACAATACAACATGCAAAACACATTATAACTATCGTTTGTTTTTGTGCTTTGTGCCAGGTTCTAGAATGCGCTTCCTGAGGAAGACGGTGTTGTTAGCCATATTGGTGTCAGTGGTGCTCGTGCTAGCTCTCCTCCACTCCTGGCCCACCAGGGCCTACTCCACAGTAGATGTGTGGCAGCGGCCAGCACCAGTGGTGGAGCGGCACCTAGAGGAGAGGCTACCAGAACCAGACCACAGATTTGGCAACATCCCCTACCATGTGAGGGAAAGTGTGACAAGGTCTGGCTTTTCATATCATAACAAAAGAAAGAACAGTGGTGCTCCATCCTTTGTTACATGTCTCTCTGCTGATGCAAATGAATGGATTGTTATTAATCTCTATAGGAGACCTGATAACGACTCATTCATTTGAATCAGGTGTATTGGAGCAGAGAGACATGTAAAACATGCAGGGCAGAGGATCTCTTGGATCAGGGTTGGGCACAACTGAGCAAGAAGACTCAAAAAACCTAAAACAATATGATAAATCCAGAGCTGTCAGGCATTGTGGTAAGAACCCGATTTCAGACCAGAAAGTTCAGCAGAAAGATTAATTTTAGTCGAAACTCCACAATCTACTTTTCTAATTCAAATACAGTTCCAGTGTCAAATATACTAGATTGTTCTCAGTAGCACACAAACCAAAACACCAGAAAATCAGGAGCAAATAAAAAACACAGGTATCACAACAGGTAAAAAAAAAAAAGATCTATCTGAACATTGTCTAGAAGTGTTCAGGTAAAGTGTTAAGGCAATCTCACATATGCAAAAGCAGAGTATGAAGTCAGCCGGATGATTAGTTCATTGGAAACAGGTGTAAAGGAAATAGGATTCAAGTGGTGGGACTGGCAGCAATAGAGAGAAACAGACCATATATGGTGTGAAAGCAGGAACAGGATTTGAGCCTGCGATGGTGAAACGTTTACTTTACATTCAATGACCTGAACACCAGGTTATAAAACAAGGAGGGATTGGACTATGGGTTGAACAACAAAGTGATCATTTGTGTTTTCCTGCTGTAGATTGTTGTTTAGACTGTACATGTGCACAAGATGATGGTAGAACCACATGTCGGTGCCTAAGCCTGTTCCAGTTGATGGAAATGTCGACAATGGCTGTGTGAACATATTCCGATTTTATACTTCATGCGTTTCATATCAGAATGAGACAGCATACATTTAAGATGAAATAATATGTAATGAAAGCCACATTTGGTACTGGTATTAAGTAGTGATAATGACAAATACTCACAAACTGGCTACTTCTAAAAACTAACAAGTTTCAAATATCCGGCTAGCCGGCTACATCTCCCTGCATCATTGAAAGTAGTTGAAGAACGTTGCAAACATTTGAGGAAACGTGTTGTTTGAGGAAACGTGCACCCTGTAACTGAACACATGCACTCATGAACACCCAATACAGAGAGACTCTGACACAGTGCTGTTTGCTTGACTCTACCATCTAATTTATGGCCCCGTTTTAAAAACAGCTCCAGACAGACAAGGAATAAATTAAGTCAAAATCTTTATCACCGTATAAATGGACTGCATTTATATAGCGCTTTTCTAATCTACCGGCCACTCAAAGCCCTTTACAGTATTGCCTCACACTCATCCATTCACACATGCATTCATACACTGATGGTGGTGTCAGCCATGCAAGGAGCCACCTGACCACCGGGACCAGTTAAGGTTAGGTGTCTTGCTCAAGGGCACCGCGACAGTTGGTGAGGATTTAGCGGGGTTCCAACCAGCGACTTCTCAATCACTTATCGCCCCACTGCGCCACTGTCCTCCCGTGTACAATATACCAACCTTAGAGAAGTGAGTCAAATAATTGATTAACCCTCATGTCCTCTGGGTCAAAATGACCCAAATCACTAGCTCTTTGTGGCAGATAGAAGGTGCTAAACCTAATTCTACAGCTTACACAGACATATGATGTGCACTGCTAGCACAACAAGGTGTGTGTTTGAAACCTGAGGACAACAGGAAGGGTTAAAAGGAACGAAAAAAAAACAGAACAAATACATAAAGAAATAATTAATAAAGAAATACACAAAGCAATGACAATTATAAAAAATAAAAAAAATAAATAAAAAAAAACAACATACACAATCATATGGCGCCCTCTAGTGACATAATTAGAAAAAAAACTAAGGGCATCACTATATACAGTGTATAGAGTTCTATGGGCATCACGAGGGGTAAATATTTAAAGCTCCTACAGACAACGTCTGCCTTTTATAGTGACATATTATTGTAACTAAATACATTTGGTTGTTACTGTAACCAAATAGTTACCAAAGCTCTAGCAGAACAAGTGAAGCAAATGTAAACTCTGGCTTTGTATCACCCATCAAAGGAAGATATCAGTAATTTATGTTTTGTGTGTGATCCTACCCAGGTACAAGCCACACTCAATAATAATCAACATATTGTCATTTGCTTTAAATTATTCCTGTGCATGTGTGTGTTTGATGCCTGCAGTTTATTGGCACGTAATGGCTGTGTGTGTGAAGGTGAGAGTAAGGGTGTCCGCCTACCCTTTGCTCAACTCTTGTTCCCGCGGGTGTCAGCTCACCCTCTGCACACTGCCTTTGAGGCCTCCGATCTGGAAGAAATGAAGAAAAGGAGAGCCAAGGAGTACCAGAGCTTCCAGATGAGGTACTGCAAGCAGCACATTAAAGTACAGTATGTTAGGTTGTAATGTACAGTCCTTTTAAAATCTTATTTTGGAGAAGCTTTTTGACACTAAAATCAATGCTATAGCATTGTTATACTATGATTGTAATGGTTACGTGTGAGTACAGGCGAAAACACAATAAAGACGCTGCCCAGA
Organism: Aphredoderus sayanus; assembly: GCA_027564795.1. NCBI lineage: Eukaryota > Metazoa > Chordata > Actinopteri > Percopsiformes > Aphredoderidae > Aphredoderus > Aphredoderus sayanus. The sequence goes on from JAODUG010060840.1 coordinate 6,868, forward strand.
GCATAACCTCAACATGTACAGTAGCATGTAGTGCAACCAAACACCAAAACACCCCAGCCCTATATACCCAAACCTTTCCCTAGGTGAAATCAATGTCCAATCACCCAGAAGGCGTGGGTGTGCTGGGTGAGTGTGCAGTCTGTCCCAGGTGCACACTGGTGTGGCGTTACAATGATGTTATGTGCTATATGTGGTTGTCGAACATACTGAGGCAAAAGCAAATCAGAGATAGAAAGATAATGCAAAAATCGACCAATAGTCAAACGAACAAACAAAAAATAAATCGAGAAGATACATGAAACGTAAGACTTCACATTGAACCCAGAGGGTTTAATTAGCAAAAGTAAGGTTTTAACAACCACGAACACCATTTATTTCTAGATACATCTAAAGCATCAAGCGATGTACTTGGTATAAATGTACATGTGTTCTGTTGTCTTCCCATCAGGTCCCAGACCCCTGCAGATGTTCTCATAGTTGCAGAGGCCAACAGTCCCTTACAGTATCCCACACAGGGGGTTGAGGTCCGGCCACTGAAAACCATTTTAATTCCAGGTCTGACAAGACTCTTCTAGGTTATACTGTACTATATACACTATTGGAATTGGCGGTAAAATAAAAATGCTTATGTCATTATCAGCTTGAAAAGTCTGTGCATATATTTTCAGGATTGGCCATACAAGACCTTCCCAGAGAACATTACTCTGTAAGTCGGTATAAACATTCGGTTGTCAGTTTTGTATATAGTTTTATATATAGTGATATATACCTTTCCATTCCCTCCTTTCTCTACGTTTTAGGTAAACATTACTGCCACAATGGGAAGGCTGACTGTGGCTGCAGAGGTGGAAGGGGTGAAGATTAAAGGTGACGGTGAGATGCATATAACTCTGTCCAGTAACCACCTACCCAACCTGAATCGACAGCTGCAGTTTGTCACCTACACAAACACCCTATTCCACCCCAGCACTGCAGACACAGGTGAGGGATAACCATTGATTATCCAACCATTTGAACCCCCAAAAAGAAGTAATAGCATAACAGTATAAAAATAGACTATATACCATTGAAAAATGTATACTGTACACATTTAAGACTTTTGTACCATATGCCATGTTTGACGATAAGAAGGCAGCACGTGTAAATAAACTGAAATAAACATGACCCCAACACCCCTTCCATTCTTACATGCAGCTGCACAACAGCACACCTATTGAACCAAAATGACAGAGACTATATGGATTTGGCCATAGAGCCCCTGGTCTAAATACATTTTCTGTGCAACTTTTCTATTCACCTGCAAATCTCCAAATTGCCATGCACTGTATAACTTGGGACTACATCCATCCAACACAAAAAACGTGACTTTCAGTAGTGGTGGACATTTTGAAGAGCGGTCTAAATTTAGAACTCGTTAAGACTATGAAAAAGGAACAATGCGAGGGGTTGTGACCCCACTTTGAAAAATGCAGATGTACTGTATACCACTGAAGAGTACAATGCATGTGTCAATAAAAAAAATATTAAATAATATTTATCTTTGTGAAAAGTCATGTGTAACTGTTAATCGCATGTGCAATAAGTAATAATTGGTGCATGACATTGACTGATTTTTCATTTAATTTTGACTATAGTGCAGTTTGAGACAGAAGGATATCAAGCCACCTTCATTATCAAAATCCGTCATGGCATCACCCCAAGACTTTACAACACAGGACCCAAAGGAGGTATTGTACTGTACAGTATGTACTGTATGTCTGTATATACAACTATAAATGCAAAGTCTTCATTGTCTTTCATCTTAGTCAATCCAGTATTTCCTACAATATAAAGCCTAACCTTTGTTCTCGTACACCCGTTTTTTGTAGAATACAATGTCAGTGCCCTTGTTACCATAGCTACCAAAACATTCCTGCGCTACGATAAGCTTCAAGACCTAATCAACAGTGTGAGAAGATACTATCCAACTGTAACAATTGTAATAGCTGATGACAGTGAACATCCCCAGACTGTATCTGGGCCTTTCATCGAACACTACATAATGCCGTTTGGAAAGGTATAGTACAGAATAATTACATGTTACACACAACGAAACTTCACACAAAATCTCACCCCTCACAGCTTGTAATGTTTGTAAAAAAGAAAAAAAAAAGAAAAAAAGAAACACCATTGTATCAGAAAACGTTTACAGCTTCATTCTCCATGAAGAACTATAGCCTTTTCTCTTCCAGCATTACAGACTGAGGTGTGAGTCATTTAAACATTTACTATGATCTGTCATGGTTTGGTAATCTCAGTGTGTTAAACAATAGCTGTTTGGGAAGAATTGTGACTGTGTGCCATAATGTTACCGGTATACATCTAAATGATCCCTGCCACCAGCAACTAACACATATATGAGGTCTCTTATTCCGTCTGCTATTGGCATTTTAAACAAAATAGGATTTGGCATGTAACTAACTGGGGATGTGATGACCCCCATTTTTCCTTCTTCTGGACAATGACAACATTGACATTGGTACTAACTGTGTACTTATGTATTTATGTCTGTACTCGATGTTTATGTTTGTATGTTTATATTATGTGTATGTTGTCCAGTATGTATATATTGTATGTATTCCATCATAATTATTTTTTTGCTTTACTCACTTATCCATAGAATCTTTATTGCAGTAGGGTATGGGTCATAGGATTTTATCCCCACTGGTACTATATTCCCTCCAGAGTTCAATATTAATGCCCTGTGTTCTAGGGTTGGTTTGCCGGAAGAAACCTAGCTGTCTCCCAGGTAACCACTAAGTATGTACTGTGGGTGGATGATGACTTCATTTTCACCTCCAAAACCAAGTTGGAGAAGCTGGTGGATGTTTTGGAAAGAACCACTCTCGACCTGGTGAGGGAGAATAAGCTTTTTTATTCCTTATTAAGCCTATTCATTCCTCATTGGAGATTAAACATTGATGAGTATTCAGCATCCTCTTAATATGGGTTGTTTGGGGTTTATAGTTTTAACTATTTTTCAGGTGGGCGGGGCAGTGCGAGAGGCAACTGGATATACTGCCACCTACAGGCAGACGATATCCATCGAGCCGGGGGAGGAGGATGGGGACTGCTTACACATGAGGAGAGGTTTTCACCATGCGATCCAAGGCTTCCCAAACTGTGTTGTCACTGATGGTGTCATCAACTTTTTCCTGGCTCGCACAGATAAAGTGCAACAGGTGGGCTTTGACCCACGTTTGGCCAGGGTGGCTCACCTAGGTAACTAACAAACACAACATCACATCTCCAAACTTAAAATCAGTTGTTGTTAGTGATGTAAAATATATGTCACATACATAGAAACAATTAAATGATATGATGTACCTGTATATCTGAACCGTCATCATCATAAAGTGCATCACTGGGACATTCCTTGATTCCCCTTGACGTTTAAATCACCATTACAAAAACCTGCATGCCTCTCCCACTCCCGAGAAATGACCCCTTCTCTAACACTCCCCCTATGCCTCATAGGTTCACAACTGTCACAGCCCATTACCCTCCCCCATTACATAATAAGCAGTTTTGTTTAGACATTGAAACAACATTATAACAACATTGAATATTTACATTTGAATTTTTTCCCCATTAACAGAGTTTTTTATTGATGGCCTTGGTTCACTCCATGTCGGATCTTGTGATGATGTCATAGTCAATCATGCAACCAAGATCAAGCTTCCCTGGGTCAGCAAATCAGAGACTGACAAAACCTACGCCAAGTTCCGATACCCACCCGCCTCTTCTGATGCCACACACACTAAAAATGGCCTGCTGTACTTCAAAAACCGGTTTCAGTGCTTTACACATAATTAATTTTTTCTCTTACTGCCTAACTACTGTATTAGTATATTGTGAATTCCTGTTCTGAGTTCTCCAGTGTATTCTTTCAGATATGATTTCAAGGGTAATTCCTTTCAATCTTGACCTGGCCATCTTTCCAAACAATCAAAAACATAGTCAAACAGTTAAGTTTAGCATGATCACTACTGACCAGGCTCCCATAGATATATTTTAATGGAAAACAAGTTTCTAGACCTCTAGTCAAAATTTGACTTTTTTAAGTCTTAATTATTAACATTGTCAAAATATCCCAGAGAGTGATTGTCTAATTTGTTTCTGATCTGTTTACTGGCAACTGCCACAGTACAGTAGCTAGAAACAAGAACAATGAGGTCCAGGTGAAAATTGACCAGAAGTCCCTTTGAACAGAGGCTTTTATTTTGCCCATGGCAATATTTATTCTAGTCACCTTGAAGAGAAGCCAGTCTTAGTCCTCACTAAGCATGACTGCACACTCCTGCAGATGGCAACAAAAGGTTATTGAAATAAATGTAGATAAGGCAGATAAAGAATGTTATTTATCCTGAGTTGGATCAGCTATAGATACTGTATGTGCAAATTCAGTCTTGTTTACAATGATTTAGTTATGAGTCAATTACAAAACTATCATTCTCCCGATAGAATAGTTCTAATGTGTGCCTTGATTGTTTCAAGGTAGATATTATGCATTGTGTGCCTGGTATTCTAGCCTGATAGAGGTGACTGACAGCTTTTGTCATCAAAATAACAACCAAGGAACGCTAAAGCCCAAAAGATGGACAGTACACTGAAACTTCACTTCATTGACATTTTTATTTCAACAGAGAGGTGTCTTTTTTTCCCTTCAACTAAACAAAATGAGTGAGCCGGGAAGAGGATCAGAGGTAGAGTCTAAAAGTGAGGAATTAACTGAGGACAAGAGACACTTTTCAGAAAGTGACAATCTTTGTGGCAGAGCGGAATGCCACATTATCTTAAACAATGCCATATGAAGAACACATTGAAACTTTTAAAGTGGCACCAGAGCGTTGACTGGATGTGCCAAAGGTTTTGCTGATGGTGTAGGGATTTTGTTTGTCGCCCCATTTTGTGTTTATGTTTATGGATGGCCGGGGTTTAAGCATTCTTTGTGTCATCTGTGGTTTCTGTGTTTGAGGAAGTGAAACTTTGGAGGGCATCCTTGATAACATGATGCCATACCTGATCTGGGAATAGACTTGGTTTTTCCCTTGTCATGCGCCTGTCTGTCAGCATCCAGTTTCTATAAGAAGAACCATTCTGTCCATGCAATGCCATTGAATGACACTGAGAGCAATTGCATTTTACATGCTGCCTGACAGAAACGTTGGGTTGACCAAAGTGCATGTATATATTCCGTCATTATAAAATAATGTAAAAATAAAACAATTACAAAAACATGACACAAAAAGAGAGAATGATAACGTTTGATGATTTTGTGAAATCTAAACAAGGGAAGTACAGTAACTGGTGCATAGAGGAGAAAATGTACTCACTGTGAGATGGGTGACTATGAAATGATGTATAGGTGTGGTTAAGGCTAAGGCTTACAGTAAACAATCCTTTATACAGAGTTAAATGACATTTTTGCATTCTGGTGAAAATGTGAGCAGAAAGGAAATAAGAAGTGAAATGTCATATTTTTGTATTGTTTTCACTGGTTGCACCTATGAGCCCTGATGCCCAATATGAATATGTTGTTCTAGTTTACCATGGGCTTTAGAGCATGCCCTTGTGTCAGAATATTCATTCCTGAAATCAAATTGCTAAACATTTTTTACAGTCACTTGTTTTTATGAGCAACCTGGTGACAGAAAAGTTACAATTTATATTATTTTTTCCTTTTGTAATCGTAAGAGAAATATTTTGAAAGTGTATTTCAATTTTCTGTGTGAAAACATGGTATTCACTTAAATGAAATAGTTCTGGATGAACCCAAGACCTAACTGAGTAACAACTCCTGTTTTCTGAAATGTCACTATGAAACAATTATGACACCTTTGTGCAGTTGTATGCTGTAATGTTTGTCTTATGTTTGGATGTATATAGATGCCCACAGATCTGTAGCAGAGGTTAATGCTATTGAACAGTTATCGCATTATGTTCAAAATATTGAAAGAAATGTTTCACCTCCTTCAGCCATTGTTGTTGTGTCTTCTGATCACTACATTGACAATTATCCTCAGAGTCAACTGCATTGTGGGCATTTGTCACAGGGGCCTGGAACTGGCTAGGAAGTTGTCTTCCTGTCTAGCCTGTAAACATGGAGGATGTTAATGTTATCAGTTAAATCCCCTGTGTCCACACACAGTTGTTTGGGTTTTCTGTCCAGGGTCTAACCAGCAAAATGAACTCTGTGGTTTTCCAGGAGCTTTAACAATGTAACATTGTCTCTGTTTACAGTCTGCTTGCTCAGTGTATCCCACTGGGCATTTTATTTAAGCTATAAGCTAATACACTTTTTTGTAAAATTCAGCTAAAATCTACTCACAGTCTACTTGTTCTGTGTGCAAACATATTCTGGCTCTATAAATGGGAACACAAAAAGTGGTGCAGACCGCACCACACAATATCCTAGCCTTGGCAATGCATTTCCAATGTGTGGGATGAGGCTGAAGTTCATGTATCAACAAGCTTTCTCTACTTAAAGTCTGAGAAGAAGCATTCCTAATACATTGAATTTTAATTAGGAAACTAAAGCTAATTTTACCTAGAGGTAAGCCATGTTTGCAACATGGTGCCTTAGATTATCAAGTAAAACACATTTGACATACCACAAAACTGAACCACTATGTCTTTCCAACTAATTTGAAGATTTAGTTTAAATAAGAACCTAATTATGCTAGCAGCATAACTTCTACGATACCTGATTGCAAAACATGGTTCATAATGAACATTTGTATTCATAATTGACTATACCAATTAGATATTAATGACTGGTTTCATTAATGACCTTACCTTCAATAATGTCAGTGACTAAGAAACTTTAGCAAGCATTAAAAATAGTGCTTTAGGGATTGCTTACCAGATCAATTAAATCAAACAGCCCATTTATTTATTTTACTAGCTACAGATGTGGTTATCATTAGCTAAAGGGACCATAATTTTCTCTCATTAATAAACAAATAAAATAAAAACAAAAAACAAATATATGAGTTTTTTGTGCTGAGTGCTGGACAATTCCAAATCCTGACTTAAACTGTAACTGTGTGTAAGGACAATATAATAAGTCATTAAAACACACATTTATTGATATGCATAAACTGCGGTTATTTTCAAATGATAGTGATAAATGAGCACTTCTTCTAATCTTTGTTCCCTTGTTCCCCTCTCTAGCTATGTGTGCTTGACAAGTGTGTTTTCTAAAGATATTAACAATGGCAAGGTTAAAATAGCAAAGCAAAAGGGAAATCCTACTTTTCAGGATCTGTACAGACATAATGTGTGTATTCATGTGTCACATTTAAAGGTACACTCCTTGATCATATTATAGTATCACCCATACTTCATCCCTAGCTCACTGTTTATGTTTGAAACACATTTGTGTTCATGGCTGCATGGGCAGGGGTATAGAACTTTGTGACAAGAACAATGATGGTTTTAACCACAAAATTATTTCTAGACGCAAATCATACATCCACCCATCCATCCAACTTTCCCGGGCCACATTAGCCAGCTCTGACTGGGGGATCCCGAGGCGTTCCCAGGCCAGTGTGGAGATATAATCTCT
>JAODUG010060862.1:0-14475 GCA_027564795.1 Aphredoderus sayanus
AGGCGCTAAACCTAATTCTACAGTTTACACACACATATGATGTGCACTGCTGGCACAACAAGGTGTGTGTTTGAAACGCAAAGACAACATAAAGAAATAATTATTAAATACACTCAGCAATGCCAATTGAAAAACACATAAATCATACACAATCAGATGGTGCCGCTGTGTGGCCAAAAATAAGATTTCTGAGTACATTGCAAGGGTTAAGATTAAGATATTTGCAAGATTTTTAAATGCTTATGTCTGTTGAATTGTTCTGTTCATTTTATCATTCATTCAAGTCTTTTGAGGTATGTTTGTGCCTTGATATGTTTACACCTGTAGAGACTGTATAGATCCATAGCACAAATTAGGGATATTTCTACTCCCATTTCTGTTAACATTAACCATGATTTATGACTACAACTACACTGAGACAGATACATGATCATCTTTCAAACATATTAATATGCATACAAATAATTAAACTTCAACAACAAATAAAGTGTTGGTCACCCCTTTTTATGTTGTAGTGTGTCCTTAGAAAAAATATAGAACTATAGAACTATAGCCCCTCAAGTCACTTGTAAGGGGCTAAAATGTTAACACAAGCTATGTGTTAAGTATTTAGTCAGTTATGTAGATATGATTGACAATGTTTCTAAATACAGGGTGTATACAGGGGGTGCACATATAGCAAATTCAGAACATTTGTACTTTTTGTGCGATGACCTTTTCCATCTTTAAATGAAAATTACAATGCTGTAAAACAGTACTGTATTTAAATTATAATGTGCTTATTAATTAAATTAAAGGTCTGTATGCATAGGCACACCAACAAACTAAGAATAAACACGCTCAACATACATAGAATATATTTGAAGAGGGCTGTGGCGTCCACGTTTTATTTTGACATACGGACTAAATTAAAGAATTGTGCGCTTTACAAAAATAATTACCCAACATATCCACAAGGTTGTGCTATGTGAACATTAATAAAGTTACATATTGCTAGTGCTAAGAAAATCTTTGCAGTGCATATCTAAAAGCTGGTAGGTTTATACATTTAGGAAAACTATTATAATGTTTCAATATGTTGAGGTGATTAACGCTATGCTAAATCATGTTCTCATGCCTTCACAGACTCAAAAGCAAATTCTAATGCAGTCACTTTTTTCTTTTCTTTATCAAAAACATATTAAATCAAACTGTGAGATTATGTGTTGTCACAACGCTATTTAAATAAACACTAAAACATGAAGTGCACAAAGTGTCTTGTTTCAGGGGACTTTCAATTGGCTGGTTTCTTTTCAGGCACGCAGCTGACTGGCTGCACAGAAAGCTCAGCATCAACAAAGTCAATCGTCCGGCCTCACGTCGCTCAGACGGACTACTGTTTGAGGAGTGGAGAGGATGTTTGTGAATCTTTGTGATCGTTTAGCCTAGTGTAACGTTAGTCGAATATGAGTGGATACTATTAAAATGATACAGTATGTGGCTAAAGTTGATCATTTAAAATTAATAATTTAATGAGAAAAAAATCTCATTGTAATTATAGATAGAGACGTTTATATTTGTAGGAATTATTCTATTTTAGGAGTCTTTCAGGCACTTCAAGATATGGTGAGTAATTTTTTATCAACAATGCTGTTGTTGTTTTCTCATTTTAAGGGTTTGTGGTTACTATTTTTGACCTAGGAAATAACTTCTTAGATTACTTCAGCTGATGGAAATGTAATTGAGACATTATTGTTTGCTTCTATAAAAAATGTATTTAAAAAAATACTTTTAACCAAAATAATCAGTTTTGTATAAAATAAGAAAGCAGTGTGTAAACTGGCACAACATTGCAATATCTCTACAAATATGCTATTTTGGAACTTCTGAAGCAGCTTGTATGTTTTAAAAAATTCTAATGAAATAAAATGTCTTTGTATTTAATTACTTTCATATATGCTGTCTATTACACAAACAATGTGAATCACGTATACTGCACCCATGCTGCATAACACAGCACATACTGCAGGAAAGAATGCCTTTGCAGACCAAATGGTTGAGCTCCCACATCTGTGGTAACATCATAGCATTGCCACTGTTGCTTTACTTGACTGGGGATCAAGCCCGTCTGGCAGACGCCACACAGGCAAACAGTGAAACTAGAAACACACACATAGTAAGCAACACATTCTTTTATAAGGAAGCCCACACTATTATAATGACGTGTCAGGTCTGATTCATCTCACCATCCTGCCATGCAGGGAAGGCAGGATGCTGTGCACTCCTCCAAGACTGCTGCAGTCTATTCAAACTTCCTCTCCATAGCTAGAAGCAGAGCTGCGGGCCTGTTACATGTGCTTCCTGTAGCTACACCAGGCTTTTTCACTGTGCAGCCCACAGCCCTGGCTCTCATAAAGCTGCTCTGCTGTTTATTAGGAATGTCTGATCTTGTACATGGCCATGCAGTGCAGTGATCTCAGCTTGTAAAACTCTTGCTGGCCCAGTGCTGGGGGGCAGCACAGGGAACTGCTCAAGCCTCAGCCACAGGGCGGGGAATGATGAGAGCAAACGGGAGAGTGTTTAGTTGCTGTTCTCCACTTAACAACCCCAGCAAAGCAACTGGCAGCTATTTGGTTGAACAGGACTCTCAGCTAGAGCTGAGAAAAGCGTATGCCTTGTGTTCATCTGGTCCCACGTGTCCCTCCAGAACACCACCCAGGCTGTTGGCGTCCGTCCACAGCCCCACGGCCGCTGCATGGCGAGGCCTGAGCTGGACGTCCGGCCGCGGCCGCTGAGCGAGCCCTGCGGGCGCGCCCCGGCCCCCAGGGAGCGCCCGGCGCGGCAGGCCCCCAGGGAGCGCCCGGCGCGTCTCCGCTGCTCCAACGGCAGCGACGGCAGCGCATACGACTCGGCCTGCTGCCTGGCCTGCCCCCTGGAGGAGCAGGAGGCCCAGCGCGGGCAGCAGCGGCTGGCCCAGGCCTCCCCCAGCAGCGACAGGAGTGTGGACTCGGGCTTTTCTGAGGCGTCCTGGCCAGGCGAGGGGGTGGTGCTCCGCAGGACCCAGAACGTCCGGGTCTCTGCCTCTGCCTGCCTGCGCACCAACCGTGTGCGGCCCAAGTCCACCTCGGACGTGTGCCTGGAGCGCTGGACGTTGTTCGAGGCCGGCGACGCGGAGGACTGGACCACGGCCCTGCTGAGTGGCGGCAGGAACCGCCAGCCCCTGGTCCTGGGGGACAACAGCTTCGCGGACCTCATAAAGAACTGGATGGACCTCCCCGAGTGTCCTGAGCCGGCCCAGCTGAAGCCCAGCGCGGGCCGGCTGGCCAAGGACCTGCTGGTCAACGTGCGCAAGCGTCTGTCAGGGAAGCCCCGTGCCATGGAGGGGTGCTGCAAGCCGGCAGGCAGGCCGGCAGACGTGGCCAAACGCATGTCCTGTCCCGTGGGCTTCCAGGCGCTGAAGCCCTTCTTTCACCAGTCCCACACTGGGCTGCACAGACTGGATTCGGACTTTTACCACTTCGCTGCTCTGACGAAGACAGGCAGCAGGCAACCCATTATATGCAACGACATCATGGGATACATCTGAGTAGTGTTGTGGCCATGGACTGAGCAACAAGAGGCTGCTATGTATGTTCAAAATGTTTAATCTGAGTATTAAAAGCTTTTAAATGAAATATATCTACATGTTCCTGCTTGGACTGAAAGTTAAGGCCTTTGAAACAGACACAAATCAACTATATTTGTGAGCGGAGCCTGGGTGTCTTTTACTGCCATATCATGCATGTGTAGAGGTGAGAAATGACTTCACATTAGATCAATGGAGACACTTTAACAGTCAGGTTGAACTACACATTGTACTTTTATTGTTGATCAAATCATAAATCAATAACATGCATTCACCTACCCAGTCACAAGTCAACAGGACAATACATCATTGACACAACACAACAGATGGAACCAGCATTACAGAACCCACAGTGCAAATACAGGCACAGTATGCTAAAGAGGCGACAGCATGTATATTTCTCCACTACGCATATTCACATTTTAGAGCAGTGTGTGTGTGTGTTGTCTGGAGGGCTGACCTGCTGAGACAGCTGCTTCCAGATTGTAAGAATACAAAGACACCACTTAAATCAATTACCTGAATCAGACCATGAAACCAGTCCTGCATGGATTCTTTAGTGCAAGTCATCTAATCCACATGCCTTGTCTTATCTGGGCACTTCTCACAGATAATGAAGAGCTAGTGAATACAATCCTGAATCAATCAGTCCTGAACTGAACATCTGCTTCATGGCAGGTGTACAGTTTCAGAGACATAAATGCATCTTTCAGTAAATATCAATTAAGAAGTAATTCCACTTATTTGAGTATATTAGCTATCAGAGAAATATAGATTTGTGAACAGATTTCCAAAGTGTCCCATAGTTAGGTTAAAGTACCAGGACGGTGCTCACCGGATGTAGGCAAGTAAGTGAGCAAAGCTAAGAAGAATATAATGGTAAGTTTCCAGTCTAAAACATAACATTAAAAGCATTTTTGGTTTGTCGCATGTAGGCAGTATCAGGTGATGAAGGAGACCCTTGGCAGCCATCACTACAGCAGGTATCTGATAGACGGCACTGTTTCACAGTCCTCATCTTCTGCGAACGAGGGAATTATCTCAAGCATGTGCTTGTGGTTAGGAATCTCTGCTTTGGTTACCTGCCTCACCACTGAAGACACACTGCAAGAAGAAACACAAACCGATGACCTTCTCTATGTATGTAGGCACTGAAAATAACAGCACTACTTGAGTTCAAGTCAAAATGCAGTCATATCATTTGATTCTGTAAAATGTATAAAGTATGTATAAATTATGTATTAAAGATCAAGATGTTTATTGTCATGTGCACAGTTTAACCCTCGTGATGTCCGCCGGGTCAAACTGACCCAAATCACTAGCTCTTTGTGGCAGATAGAGGGCGCTAAACCTAATTCTACAGTTTACACACATATGATGTGCACTGCTGGCACAACAAGGTGTGTGTTTGAAACCAGAGGACAACAGGAGGGTTAAAAGGCACATAAAACAACACAAATACATGAATAAATAATGAATAAATAAATAAATACACCAGCAATGACAATTGAAAAACACACAAATCATACAATCAGATGGCGCCGCCAGGTGGCCAAATATGAGATTTTTGAGTACATCACGAGGGTTAAAAACCATAATGTACAATGAAATTCATACTTTGCATATCTCCCCTTGCACTACAAAGATAGTAACTAATAAAGACATGGAAATAGAATGTAAAAATAACTAGAGTAAAGAAGTATAAGGTACAGTGCATTGTGCCTTGTGCTACAGACAGTCAGTCAGTAGGGGTGAGAGTGCTGGAGATAGTATTGGCTGTATTATTCATTATATTCCAGTGAAGTAGATAACTACTACTCAAATACTCAAGACAATATGTTACAGGAGATGGCCAAACATTCCAATAAAAACATATTTGTACTATAGATAGAGATGTTTATGGTGAACTAGGCATGCAGAAGAGTGTGTTGTCAGCTCAGGAACAGTGGCAAGGTTTTAGGCGTACCAATGTAGGAGACATGAAACATCATCTGGTTGTTGCTCAGCACAGCACCCAGTGTAAACAACCCGTAACGAGAGACGGCAAAACATTCCAATTTGGAAGGCAAACTGCTTTTAACTGCGTCAAGGTTTGATCTGTTGCTGCTGCTGATGGAACCAGGCCCTGGGGTCAATACTCCACTATGGCTAAAACCCCAGACTAATGGGGAGAATTAATAATGGCAGAAACAGTTATTTTACGTTTCCTTATAGCTATGAGATGTAGTTTGAAGTGCAATAGCTGTAATATTAGAGAGCTGCATGGCTTCTAAAATACTATTTTATTTATCTTTTATTCGCTGCTCTGATCCTCAGCAGAGAAACCTGATGACCAGAGAGCCCCGTCTCAATCACCAGTGTTCCCTGGGCATGTTGACTGACACCCCCTCCTCACAACCTGAGAGGAAACACCTCCTTCCTACCATTAGCCTCTACACAAACAAAGGGAGTCTGCAAAATGTGTTCATCACAATGTTGTGTGTGTGTGTGTGTGTGTGTGTGTGTGTATGTGTGTGTGTGTGTGTGCGTGCGCAACACTGTTTTGTTAGAATCACGCACGTTTGGAGTTTTGACAATACCTTTCTTTTAGCCTGTCCTTGTTGGTACTAGAGCTGTATAGGATAGCATTCACATAATAGAGATTGGTCACTTCCAAGCTGAAATGTTCCTGCCGAATAGGAAAAGGTATTACAAATAACAATTATGAATAATAGACTTAAAATGATTATCAGCAAGACATTAAAAAGTACAACAAAACATAAATAAATTATTACTAATGAGTTTAATAATATCATACTATTATTATTAATACTATTATTATTGTATTAATATTAACTGCTTAAAATGGTCAGCAGTCCAGATAGTGACCTATAGCGTGAGGGTTTACTTATGCGCTGTTAGGTGACTTGGTCAAGTGTCATCAACTGATTTAGTTATTCTCCTTAGTTCAATTTACTTGATTATTTTACATAAAAATAATTAAGGGTAAATGCAGGTTTCCAAAGTGGTAGGAATCGCTGGTGAAGTTTATTGAATGCTGACAAGTGAATTGAAATTTGATGTAAATTAGCACCATTAATTGTATGACTGACTTAATCTAGCATTTATTTAAAGACGTTGATTTGCATTGTGAAGTGATTTGCTAAGGTTATATAAAAAATAAATAGAATTCCATAGTTTTCTTAGTCCATGCATGTGCAGTAGCAAGGTAGATACACAGCAGGATACTCTCTGCCCCTTTAACACAAATCTGCATGTCTACAGTACAAAGTGACTTGGCTACAATGAGCTACAAAATTGCTACGGGTGTAAAGGTACAGTTATGGCTGAACAGCGATGTGCATGGCAGGATGATTATAGGATAAAATAGCTCAACCCGTAGGACTTAGAAAATGATATGAATCTCAATCTCATGTTAGTCTACATAGTTTATAACATACAGTACATACTGTATATGTACTGTAGTACTGGTAATATAAAGTATAATAACTTTTCTCAAGCATTTCTTTAAATCTAAAACACAATTAAGTGGACTTTTCTCTGACTGCAAACCACAAACCACCAGCCACCACAAACAATAGCCATTGTGTTTGTTGGAAAAAGGAGAACTTTATGGATCACACAATGCAAACCACTTATTTCAGCAAGTGGCAACAAGCATGTGTGTGTGTGTGTGTGTGTGTGTGTGAGGCTGTACCTTCATATACTGAATCAGATCTCCCAAGGTCATCTCCTGCTGACCATCACGCCTGCCCTGGACCAGGAAGTCATCCCACAGAGTGTACTCCTTTGCTGCAACCTGCCACACACACACAGAGAGGTACAGTGTATATACTGTATCCATAGCAGTGAGACCACATTCTGCCCTATAGTCTAGCCTACAGTCTAGAGAGCAGCTGAGGCCAATCACTGCAAGCCCAGTCAGGTCAAGGTCTCCCTCTGGGAGACACTGATCAGATGCCACTCAGGGTACTACTTTTTATTCACTGAAAATGTCCTTTCATATACCACATTTAATAGCACATATGCCTGCCATGTTATTTTATGTATCACAGGAATTACCCTTGTGGTCAAAAACAGTGTTACAAAAACAGTGTTGTTTATGTTTAAAAGGTTAAATTACAGCATGCATGCATCTGAGAGGTTCAAGCACATCTCTAATCTCCTAGGTGGAGATGTTATTTTAGGTACTAAAACTCTACCCTTCTGACTAAAATGTTGTGTATGTTTCACATACAAACTGGGACAGACACTTGGAATGTTTCTATAACACAGAAGAGTAACTGTAAACACATTATTTTACTGTGTTTTGACAAGGACCATATACCGTTAGCCCAATAAAAGCAAGGAGATGCTTTGCACCAGATTTGCCTATTGATTTCCATCTCTAAGATGTTAACACGCAGAGACAGAAGTTGAAGAATGTAGCTAATAAAACCGGCAGCTCTGTGAATATAAATGTGCAGCTCTGGGATATGAAATAACAACGTAGGAATTTTCCAGACAGCTTGCCAGACTGTATATCAAATAGCCAAAGTTAGTCAGGGTATTAGGGTTTTTATCCTTCAGTATTCCCTGTCCTAGGTTTCCGTGCTTGTTTTTAATGGTCACTGTAGTTTTGCCCCAAATCCTTTGAAATAACACCTATATTTTGTTGAATGTTGTTTCTAATACAGTATCATATATATGTAATTAATAGAAGACATAGAATAACCTAGTAAAACATTTAACAGGCATTTGCTGGACCATTCCTAAACCAGTTGAACTGCCTTGTTTCACAGGCAGTGAATTTGGAAGCTTTTTCTACGTCCTACTCACTTTTTTAGATGTAATACTTTACAACATGCTTGTGTAGGAATGAAAAATATCATCTTCATTTAGAATGCATATTCAAAAGACAGAAAAGACGTTGTACATGCTACTAATGCAAAACGACATAAAACCTGCAGAAGCACTTTGACGGTAGTTCATTTATTGATATCATTTCATAATTGACCTAATGTATGGCACAGAAGGGCCCTGCCTATACTGCAGGCTACTGCTGTGTGTTATTCCATCAACAACTAGATTGCTGATGATCCATCACAACTGGACAGAAGTCTCCAAGTCTCATGAATCTGAAAAGACCCAAGCAGATCTCTTTGCCTAATTAGGTCATCCTGTAATCTCACAGCATTGTGGCACTAACCTCATAAAATCAGATTTGATCACACCAACCACATGGATTCATGTCCTTCACTTGTTCACATAGGTTCATCAGAATATCATTCTGCTTTTGTCCTCATTGGACAGAAATGACGATACCATGTGTTTATATACACAACTAGGTTCCAGAGCAAACACACCAGCTGACTGGAAATGGACCAGCATTCCTCATATAGACAAGCCTTGCTTGCACAAGCCCTGTCTGATGAGAGTGGTTGGGATGGATCCAAACTTGACCTAAGATCCAAGAACGTCTGCTAAACCTGGGCCCAATTATCTCTGCTCCAGCAGCCAAGAAGAGCCGTCCAACCATCCCATAATCCTCCACTGCTTACTTGCTTAATGTAGTCCTCCATTTTGACTTTGTGTCTACGTCTCAGCAATGCAGATAACAAAAGTGTAATAGTACACACATGTCCAGTTTGACATTATTCCATTTCTGAGATAGCTACAATAAACAGAACATGTTCATTTCTGCCTCTGGCTCAGCTCACACTGACTCTCAGGGATGCACATTCATTTGCTTGGCCAAAGGACAGAAGGCCATGCAAAATACACTGAACACGTTCCCACCCTGGAGTTTATCATTCTGCATGTTATGTGTAGATCTTGTACAGTACAATGTAAAACAGGCTATTTTCAGCCTCTCCCCTACCTTCCTCTCTTTCTCATCTGTCACACAATTCCATCAGGAACTGAAAGCCAATCAGTAGACACAAACCATCAGTATTTAGCTCAGAATGATGTAATGTACCCAACAGTACACAGAATGCTGGAACCAAGCCACCTGCTGGAACCAATTATAGTCCCCACATCTATTTATTACAGAACCTTTGTAATGTCCCAGCAGAGTCAGTGTTTGAAAAAAAAAAAAAAAAAAAGCCAAAGCAAGTCATAGTCATGGTTTTATACCTGTACTTTTCAATGACTGTTTTATTATGAATCATACGTGAGCCCTATATTCTTAATGGATATGGCCACTTTATAAGAACTGCTCTAACCTCTGCCTCGGTTGCGCTAATAGTTTGCATTTGGATTTTGAGCACAAATGTGTAATGTTTGGCAACAAAGCGTCCCTTTTCCTTCTAAGCAAGGGGCCGACAGTAAGTGCAGCAGCTCCAGTTCCAGTTAGTCTACATTCAAATGGCATAAACAAACCTTGCTGTGACGAACGCTGACTTACTATATAACACATTACAGCACAGAGAATAAAAGTGTCCCCTCATGGCACTGGAATAAGTTCACAGTGATGGACATCTATCTGTCTCTAACGAATGAATGCTAGCACACCTTAGTCACCATTTGGACTACTTCCTCTCGAACAGGAAGCTGGGCACTCTACTGGCCTGCTCTTCCTGAGGAAACAGGGTGTAGACAGGGTGGCTTCCAGGGGAAGACATTCTCCAGAGCAAATCAACCTTCACTATACGTACTCACATTTTCTCCAAACAAAAATAAACTTTAATACAACACTATTTCTTCCTTTGTGATTGATTTTAGAAATATATGTTCATGAATGCCTCAAAAGCTGGAACTATTATGTGTCTATGTATTGTAATACAAATATACTATTGGGAATATAGGTATTTATTATATAATCAAGAAATCATCACTTGGATATGATATAATAACTAGTAATTAAAGCAACCAGAATACAGCTCAGACTGCAGATATACTAAATAAACAGACTCAGGATGTTGTGTGGCCTGGGAACATAGGGAGTAAGCGGAAGTGATCCCATGAACCCATGTCCTTGACTGATAAGGCAGTAAGGAGAATACTCATTTTAATCCTTGTAGCCAATGGCAATGACAACAGGCAGGCTGTAGCATGGCTGCAGTGCAATTAATCACAATAGGGCTGCTATCTTGCCCTTTAAAACAATGCTGACTTTAAGCGGGTGGAAGCTGTAGGATCAGGGCCAACCCTAGTCCTCCTCAATTGCTGAGAGGAATGGTGATTTCACCCTGCAGCCTAAAGCACATGAGCTGTGCTGGCCCCCAACAGTGTAAACATTTTTACAACCCAGTGGCAAGGCTTTCTTCAAAGACAACCATGTTCCTTTAGAGGGATTCAAAGTAAGGCCTTATAGAGGCAAATGGACTGGGATCTGAGAGGTCTTTTGGGGACTCTATTTTTATCTTTATTCCTCGGTTTCAACTTGTCTTTCTACAAGTACCCTTGATCAATCAAATCTTCACATGCAACAGCAGAGAAGCTTATCTGTCAGTAAAAGAGACATTCCTTCATTTGTGTCTAGAACTGTGACTATTACTGTATATTGTATATTCAGTTCAGTTGTTGATGGTCCATACAACAAACACAGCATTGCTGTAATATCGTTTTGCTTGTGGAATGCCAGGTGTTTTTAGATTACCAATACAGGTAAGTACAGGAAATACCGTTGGTCATTCAGTGTGGAAGTCGATTGACTGGGAACATAAGTGAACAATCAATTTCCTCTTACTCCTACTGACCACATCAATGCAATATTGAAAAGCCAAACCTACGTCACTCCCATGATACAAACACAAAGCTGATATGCGAGAGATGCAGCCAGTAACTTTTCCATCAATAACAACCAATAGCTGTGAGTACACAGCAGGGGTTTACCAAACTACAGATTGCGTAAGTATCGGTCACCAGGGGTACCACAGACACAAATATGTTTCTTGCTAAAGATGGCCATAGGCTACTTATGTTGACGTCAATGTCTCTATCCACTTAATATAAGACTCACACGGTAACACTGCTACATTCATGAGCTTGGAGATTTAGTATATACATGATTAGCATAAAGAACCCATAAAGAACTATGGTACTATTAAAAATTCATGATAGTGAGGGAGATTTGATCAATTGAGAATTCTACACTACTGAATCACCAATCCACAGAAGCTGTATATATCTTTGGAAATATAAAGTTTTAAGTTTCAAAAATATTCAGTAGCTATCATAAAGCACTTAGAACGTATAACAGATAGTGTGTGTGTCTGTTACTGAATGTGTGAGCATGTATGTGTGTAATGTGTCTAACCCAATACTTGCAAATGTGAATACATGCACACTTGACCTCAACCAGTTTCACCTACAGTACTGAAATCTAACAATAATTTAAGATTTTCATTCATGTGTGTGGAACAGATTTGCTGTTATCGCATATTTCAGTATATGTTATAATATATAATATGGCTGAAAGTCTGTGCAAAATCAAATGCTTTGCTTCCGCATTCACAGATGGAGATAACAAATAATAGCTATTTTCTTGCAAAACAAGGAATCAGTTCATATAAAACATGTTGTGTTGACACATGTGAAGCAAGATCAGTGAGAACCCCTAACCTGCTAACTGGAATACTGGCATGGAGACTGCCACTCAAATCTAGGCCAATCTAATTGAGCCATGGATTGGTGTCATTCAGACAGTAGATCATATGTGAGTGCACTGCCAGTCTTGACTGAACTGGCCATATAGGGGAATATGATTGGCCAATGTGGATTGTGTTTGGTGAGGCCTCTATGTTGAAACCAAATCACAACATGTAGTGTGTTGTGTAAAAGGCCTCCATTTCTAAATATATTGACATCATCACTGATATGGAAAGTGTGGCCTTTGTCTGTATTGGAAATATCATGTGCTACTGCTGATCACTATTGATCATAACACCCTTTGGTTTGGAAGGACAGATGGCTGCTTTATGTCCAGATCACAGGTCTACTTGACACCAGGGGGAAATGACAAGAGCAGTTTGGACCACTGAAGACAGTGCCCAGATTTAACACACACACTGAAAGCAGTCTGCTCCTTGTGAAAGACTTTCATTGATGTGTAAAACAGCTAACAGAATCTCCAAGTGATTGTCTTTCAAATGAGAAGATAGCACACAATCTGACTTAAATAACCTGAGGCAGAAGGCTTAAGTCAATAACGTCACCATACTACAAATGGACCACTAGCACTCACTACTAGTTATAAATACATACATGATCATCTTATTAGCAATGCAAAATATTGTGTGATAATCAAAACATAGTATATGTTTTGATTATCCATAACAACACAGCATAACCACACGCTGTAACCCACCACCAGCCACTGCAGACTTACTGATAATATTGCAGTTCAATATGATGTTTATTATTAGTATAATTATTAGTGTTATTATTATAATTCTAGTAAACAATTGCCTGCTTCACCTAGATAAGTTACTGGGTGCTCAGCAAATAAAATGTAATATGCCTAACTGGTGTTAATACAAGAGCATTGTTATCTGCTGCTATATTTCTAAATCCATGACATTAGTAAAATATGCAATACAAACTGAGTGGGTTGTTGTTAGTTGTAGCATCATCATGAAGTGGCTTAATGGCTTTAATTGGCAGGAAATGACTGGAGCGGTAGCTAGCAGTGTGTTGGTGTAAAATGTCCATGATTCCTCAAAGCAAGGGAAGGAAACAGGAATTGTCCATGTCCGAATGCTTCACTCCAGAGTGGCAAATGAAGAAACTGCGCAACCACCAAGTCAACCAAGTCAAGCTAGTGTTGTAATGGAGACATGAAGGACATATAAAGTAAAACTGACAAAACCTACGATCATATGCTGTGTTAGTTACAGTGGCCTTACATCAATCTGTTTGTCGTAGGACTTATGTATGGGGTCACCACTATATGTTATATGTTCACCACACACATAAGATACTGTTGTATCACCACACATGCAATTTTGTCAAATATCATATTGCAAGTCATTTGTGATACAGCACAATATTAACTTTAAGTAAAGGACAGAATATATATACAGTAAAAACTAAATGGTGGCCAGCATGTTCATTGAATGGAAATGTGACATTCACGTCAAACAAACAATAAGGCATTTACAGGTCCTCATAAACAGCTTCTACCCTTTTCCATTATCAGACCTTCCTCTTTGATCTGAATAGCTTCCTACATTCTATCTTATTATGGAACAGTTTATGAGTTGTTCACAACTCATCTGTTAAAAGTCTGTATCGGCATTTACTGTACTTCCCTATAGTTTTGTGAAAAATATTCATGTTCCAGAGTTCATCTAATTTCTCTAATTGTTTGTGTAGAAAACACATTGACACACACATGCTTGTGTGCTAAATCAACGCTAGACATACATAATATATTCATTTTTGGCAAACCTACCCTTGTTCCCAACAAAATACCCTTGTTCATAAACATTTTTACAGAATAATGTAGTCTTTTTAGAAATGTTTCATTCAATATAATGAGGCTGATTTTACAAATATAAAGCATTTGTAATGTAAGCAGAGCATGTGAGAATCCTCCTCCTCTTTAGTTTCAATGTAAACCCCCAAAACCTAACTCTGAAAGGTCCCACAATGGGTCTGTATTATCTATACAGTACTGGTGTTATGGACCACTGGTCACATTGTTTTACATTCAGTAGCCCATGCTGGGTTTTCATATGCAAGGTTTCTGTGACATACAGCATGAGCAAGAGAGCATTGGCAGATGCATGAGAAAGAGAGAGAGAAAGAGAGAGAGAGAGAGAGAGAGAGAGAGAGAGAGAGAGAGAGAGAGAAAGCTAGAGTAATGCATTATAAAAAGATGAGCATAACTAAATAACTAAACATAAACTGCTAAAGTATAGTTGGTATTATTTGGTAGTCTATGG
>JAODUG010060873.1:0-14474 GCA_027564795.1 Aphredoderus sayanus
ACTTTGCGTTACATTAATTTGTATGAAAAGTGCTATATAAATAAAGATTGATTGATTGATTGATTGATTGATTGATAAACTATTTTCATTTTGAAACCCTTACACGAGTGCATAAAATAAAACATTACAGCACACAATGTTAAAATGTCCAATGCAGTTCATACTGTAGGTTAACCAAAACGTGGACTTATGCTGCATTCCAGACAACTCACAAGTCGAGATTTTTCGACCTCCTACTAAAAGTACAATAGAAAGTAACCGAAAGTAACATTCCTACTTGTGAACTCGGGTCAAATCCATCTACCCCGACTTCTTAGAGATGCAGCTGTTTGGCATCACAACAATGGTGGGGCAAGGGAGGCACATTTTATAAATGGTCCAGGTCAACCATCAACTAATAGGTAACGTGAAGTACTGTAAGCATCCTACCTGTATTTAATTAAAAGAATCGGCCTACTAACTGTCACGTATTCTACATATAAATTGATGTCAAAATGGCCCATGTCACAAATGTTATTAGGCAGCTGTTTACGGTCTAGCTATGTACTGTATTTTGTTTACATTTAGCATTATGCACCTGGAATCTTGGAGGTTGGAAATCGGACATTTGCTACTGCTTTAGTGTTTGCACAGCCACACTGGATGGCAAACCAATCAGCAACCATTAGGGGTGGGTAAGTGCAATGACAGTAAAGTGAGCATTTTGTTTTAAAATGGCGATAGAGCAGTTGTAGCTACACCGATTGGTTAAAGGCTGTCCAATAGTTTCAAAATTAACCAGATATATACGATTGATACTACTGAACAAAATATGGTCTGCCTATAAGTTTGCTTCAATACAAGTAACTCACAATCGTGAATTGCATCATACTATAGACAATGGTATTTACCTACAAGTCCATTTGCTCTTGCTGATGACTTAAGCTATTTGTTTTCAAACTAACTATGTTTGTAAATGCTACTGAAATGCAGTTGAAAAGAAGTTGAACATTAATTTCACAACCTTATTTATGACATGCTGTGTATTTAATTGTTGCCTTGTCCTTTTCTTTCTTTCATAGGCCTCTCCATGCCTATCAAGACAATTCAAACGAAAAAGCAATACATAAAATGGAACCGTCAATAACTAATCATATTGTCAACCCATGGCTGGCATATAAATAATCACTGGAACAGCGAAGAACAGAGGAGAACTGGAAAGTAGGACAAGAGCACAAATTCAAGGTTAGCATGTTTATTAATCTTAGGCCTGCTTGTTCTCACCTTATCACTGAAAGTCCTTCTCAAAATGAGATGTTTTTCATCGTTGGCAGCCCTTACAGTAATGATACATCCAGCTATTCAACCATTCCCCAGCTTTGAGCAGTGGCTTCAGACTTGCCCACCCAGTGCCAATACCCAGGACAGCTCTACATGGCACCTAACTGTGCCTTCATTAATTTTGTAGCTTCTCAGACAGAGATGGGACAGCCTGATAGATGAAGATTAATATGTAAGATATTAATCTGTCAAGACAGTCACAGGCATTCAACTCTATTATGAAGTCAGTATGTGTGTGCGTGTGTGTTTCATTTTTGCTTGCCACATGTTCACCTCACTTTCTCACATATTATTCAAAATATGTCATGTGGTCAGCCAAGTCCATGTGTAACTCAAGCTGTTCATAACTGAAATCTCTGCCTTTTTCGGCATAAAGAGATTATATATAAAATATAGGGCAACGTTATCTACACTTTGTTGTCCCTTTTTTCTTGGGATGGAATAAATCTTAGTAACTACCAGAACAGATATCCTAAAGCTTTATGAATTCACCTTAGCATAACTGTCCTTTATCAGCCTCCTACTGTATGTCTTCCATCCTTTTTAACCACACTGAAAAGACGGTCAGAAAAGGCATAAAAGGAATTTCGGAATCTGCCCATTCTGTTGCCTAACACACAAAGAAATAGAAGGCTAGTGCTTTTTAACTGCACTTTTGAAATAATTTGATACCCAGAAAAGCTGAAGAGCTCCTTTACGGAAAAACAATATGAATACTCTTACATCCCATTTTGCACATGACAGTGGCAATTGCCTTTACGTGCATTTATCAAGTGGTTTAGCCTTACTTACATGAGCAGAACTGAAAACTGTGGAAATTGTCAGCAAAAGCAAAAATCCCACCCCACAGCAAATTAAGTATTTCCTATTTCCCCAGTGTCAGATACATATAGAAGGGGAATAAACCCTGACGGATGAGTGCTTTTTTTATTTTTTCTTATTTTATATGTCACATGCCTACAGTATCAAAAGAATTTTCAGACCCTGTTGGAAATTCTCAAGCATGCACTACTAAGAAATGCATTGAGATCCACATAGATCCTGTGTAAATTATGTATAATTTCTCCATCTGTAAATACCCACAATAGTTGGAAGAAAAGGAGATGTACTCATGACACGCTGCTCAGAGACTTCCTGCCTCGACTTATGGAATAGCTTTGCTTCCACTCAGGTTGTTGTGCTAGCCAAACACTCTTTCTAAAAAGCTGAGACATCCTTATTTTATCACAATTGGATGTCCACTACTGTATTTTCCTGTAAAATGTACAGCTCATTATTTTTAACAAAGGTAAAACCGTGATTGTGCAAACAAGAGCTTGATAATGATAATAATAATAATAATAATAATAATAATAATAATAATAATTATTATTATTATTTTTATTATTAACAACTGGATTTGTTGAGAACCACAAGTTCTGAGCTGCATTCAAATTATAAAAGAAAGACGAATGTTGCTGCAACACACACCGTACAATAGCATGCTAATATTGAAGCTATATATGAATTCTTCACATCCACTTCAAGGGAAGAAGCTCTGCTAAAAGCTCATCAAAACCATT
Source organism: Aphredoderus sayanus (assembly GCA_027564795.1). NCBI lineage: Eukaryota > Metazoa > Chordata > Actinopteri > Percopsiformes > Aphredoderidae > Aphredoderus > Aphredoderus sayanus. The sequence continues at coordinate 2,883 of JAODUG010060873.1, forward strand.
TTTACCTAAACCAAACACAATTCCAACTAAGCAACTAAACATGCATGTGGTACAAGTGCACAAAGAAAGTGCACGTACATGCACACATATTTTGCACTATAAATTCCGCTACTTCATTCTACCCGCACAAACCACATCACATGAAAGCAGAGGCTTCACAGATTTCAACGGTATATGTGTCATCACTCTACGACTAAACCTCAATGAAATATCGCATAAAGAAGAGCAAAAACAATCTTTGCTGGTTTATGATCAAAAGTTTTTTTAACTCTATTCTGTTTGCTTGTTCAAGGTGAATGTTACGAGCACTACTGCTCTTTGTTAAGCCTACTGTACATAGTCTGTGCCTCCTTCTTCTGCACCTGCACTCACCATATCACCGACAAGTCGTTTAAAAGAATTGCTACATTAGCCATAGTCATATATCACACAAGAATTCATTAAAATGTCAGTAATACATTCAATCAAACATTGCTTATCTCCATTAGGTTGGTGTGTGGTTTGATTGACACAGCTGTGTCCAGCTCAGAGCAAACAGCATACAATATCAGGTTGCCACTAGCAACACTACCATATTTTTAGCAGCTATTTCTCTACTAATATAAAAGTAGCCTGTAGAGTATTTACAAAAGATTGAATGAAGTTTTAAGTTTGTCTCTTTTTTCGCAATTCACAATGCACAAGGCACCCAAAATACAATGTGTTTCTGGGCTGGGTGTCTGGGGGGATTCAAAATTGGGAATTTATAATAAGGCATACAATAATCACACACAATAAATTTCCATCAGCCAGTAGCCAGAGAACCTAACATTTAGACCTGATGTCAAATGGTGCATGGGAAATGGTTTGGGACAGGGTTGTTTTACTGGTTTGACCTGATGGTGGCGCTTAAGGAGAGGTCTCATTTAAACCACCACTATGGTTTTATTTATTTATATACAATGACGGAATTAATAAACAGACTTTGAAAACACAGTTAGTGACTCACTCCTAATTAGAGATTTTGCCATGCTCCATTTAATTAATTCTTACTAGTACTGTAATTGATGTTGTTGTGAGACCTGTCTGAATCATTTATATTATTTGGAATGTGATTGTTTTAGTACTGACTAGAATGGCTTTTAGGCAACATAGAATATAGAACTGGCTCAGAGGGGAAGTCAGCAACCCATGAAGTTATTAATGCTCTCTGTGCTTTATTCCGGAGACATACTCAATTCCGGTATTGTATATCTACATCACTTATTTATTTCCCTCATATTGGAATAAACAGTGTGACTTTCTCAACATAGTTTATTTTATTATATTCCTATTGTATCCTACTAATTAACCTTGTAGCACCCAACCTGCAGGCTGTAATTATCTGAGTGCATAATGTACTAGGCAGTTAAGGACCTATAAATATTTTGTTCCATTTTGAGATGGCCTCAAAATGGAACAAAATATTTATCGTCATGGCGATGCAATTATCCAAACAATTTTCTGTCACTTTTAAAGATATAGGTAGATGTGATTCATTTGTATTTGCCAATTTGTAAACCTCGTTCTTAGTGATTAATCTGACGTATCATTTTGTAATTTTAAAAGTGACATTGATGTAAGTTAAGTTATTCTATAAGAGATCGGGTTATTGTTTAGTCCTCTAACCTAATTACCTCAACAAGTGATAAATACAGCAAAACAGACATTTATGTATATGACATGAGATATGATATATAATATCAGGTTTAGAGTGAAATGCCAAAAATATTGTCTTTATTATCTATAGTCAACTGCTATCATCTGTAGATTAACCTTAACCTTAAGGCTGGAATAGTGTTGTGTGGTACAGCCTGCGCCACTTAGTTTTCCCATTTAGAGTGACAGGGCTATTTAGGAACACTGGATTGTTTTTCAGTGCACACACAGAATGCTGAACTTAACCAAAACAGCATTGGGTTAGAATAGTTGATATCACATTTAAAAGGTGCTCTATACAATATATTATTTTAAAATAGCAGCAAATAACTGATAACTGATTGTGTATGATTGTATGGTTCTTTTATTGACATTGCTGCGTGTATTTATTTCTTTAGTCATTATTTTTGTTGTTCATGTATTTGTGTTGTTTTGTGTGCCTTTTAAGCCTCCTGTTGTCCTCGGGTTTCCTTGGGCCACCAATGGGGGCCCAAGGGCTTGCCCTCTCCTTCACCACAGCACTGTCCAGCATGTTCTTCAGTAAGGCCTGCAGGTCAGCATACAAGCTAGGAGGAACATGCCGGTGCCTCTCACGACTTGGAGGTGCGGAGCCAGTGGGTATTTGGTGCTTCACCACACCAGTGCAGCCAACGTCCACATGCCAGTCATTTTCCTCTGTTCTTCTGTGGTCAGTCCATCTCCCCGTAAATGGATAACATATGAGTCAGCGGCAGTTCTTTCTATGACTTCTACTTGCCTTACTGCCACTTCCACCACATCCGGCGCTATGCTGTTGAGGACCAGCTCGGTAACTGCCTCTGCCAGACTGCCGCTCTGGCAGTCCACTGCCTCTGTAGGCAGTCACACTCACGTCTGGTAGCCCGCAGTCCACGTCCACTCCAGCACGGCCACTCTCGCTCCGGCTACCCACTGCGTCACATACCGTCGTTCAGGTGCTTGTCACTGCCTTCCTTCGTGATCTGCTCGCCTTTGTCAACCGCCCTCCCCAGGTGCGTTTCCACAGCTCTTGACTATGCCCCCTTCTCTCTTACCTCATCAAGTTCGAGGGTGTGCCACCCATAGACACGGCTGCCGCTCATTATATGCAATTAAATAAAACAAAAAGGGGCAAACCATGCAACTTAAGCATGCAGCCAAAACAATCATAAAGAATATCAAGATAAAAAATAAGCCCACGCAACCAAAACCACACAATGAGCGCAACTGTGACATTGTAATCTGAGCTCTTCCGTTCAGCGCGAGTCTGGCTGCAGACACTCAGTACACACATGCACTGTCACATGCACAGTAATCAGATGATGAAAGCCTTCAAAGGTAGGGTCTGTCATTCTAGAGAAGACTTGCTAACTTCAAACTCAATCACATTTCCCTTCAATGCCATATGGGTGCTGCTCCCTCAGAAGCTTTTCCCCACATTGGAAATTGCGAATTGTGAAGCCTAGGGCCTTGTTGTCGTGAGAGGTGTTCACCACTATGTTTGTGTTCCTATTTATGGAGCCAGCGCTGTGTAGAAGTCCCAGATATTTTTTCAGCATGCACAGAGCACGGTAAGATAGCAAATTTCAAGAGATATTTGGCAAATTTGACAAAAATCTTATTATCCTACAGTCACAGACTGTTAAGATGGAAACAGATGGAAACACACATTGAATGCATTGTGTACAATCGGCATAATAAACAGCTAGCTAATGTCCTGCTAAAAAAATTAATATAGTTTCAATATCCTTATAAAATATAACTTGGATGTTCAGACAGCGCAAATACATACTTATTTATATTGGCACACATTGTTTCACAAGCACAAAATGGCAGAAAGTCATGTAGAACCTTGAGGAACTTGAGGATTTTGGTTCTATGTTCTTGAGAGCCCATTGACAAACTTTTGTAGATGTGTGTGCACATTCATGTGATTGAATGACAATGTAGATTTATTGGGTCATTTAGGGAAATAAAGCCCTGATTGGTCAGAATCTTTGGGCATGGTTACAAATCTAATTGACATATGGTTGCAAGAGCAGATATTCTCATAGAGCATTTCACTCTCGTTATTTGAAATATTTAGAATAATTTTTCTGCTGTTAAGGGTCATAAAGACTTTTAAAACTGATATTGTATGAAGCACCTTATACAAATACTGTATAAGGTACTTGAAGGACATATTATATAGGTGAGGTGATATAACCAACTGCCTATTTGCTATTGTGTTTTCTACAGTTTGAACAGCCCACAAAGAAGAGGAATGATATGTACTGTAGGCCCAATGGAAAGTTTGTCTATTTGAAACAGTGGATACAGCTCTGTTTATAGTTCTTTGTGGTCACAAGGCCATTTGTCACAGTATTGGCGCACCTGAAAACATGCATACTACAAAGCTGCACTCCCATTAATCAAAATGAAAGTCGATGAAAGACTTGTGACTTAAATTAGGCAAAACTGAATAGAGCCATTCCATTAGCCTACTATTAGCATTTGCTGCCATTCAGACATGTAATTTCAAATGACCCATTAATAGTTCTGCTCTAGACATTGCCACAGTTTTTACAAAACCACAAAATTATATATAATTTACATATGAAAAAGTGGTACAGTATAACTAATAATTAGGCTCTCTTAAAATACACCAAACGTAAATATTTTCAATTATATGACATTGTATTTGCGAATGATAAAGGGAGTGGATTAAATGTACCTCAAATAGATTATCATTTGATGTGATAATCCCCATTTAGTACAGGATTACTACTTTACCCGCCTCTCTCTCTCTCTCTCTCTCTCTCTATATATATATATATATCATATATTACCTGACAGAAACTGTTAGAAAAACTACAGCATATCATATAAAATACACAATGACTGTAGTCAACTGATCAATGAAGATAATATCAGCATTGGGGTGTAGGCTTGTATCTGCAGTGAACTTAATTCTAAAGTACAACCAGTTTATTGTATTTTGTGTTTGCATAATTACAAACAAAAATTACATTAACATTCCTTCACTTTTACATTATAAAAACTATATTTCAAGAGATAACCTTGTCAAATCACACTCAAGGCACCACTTATTTGGACATTGTGTAACATAAGTCTAACCTTCATCCCTTATTTCCCTGCTGCATTGTTCTGCATGTTAAAGAATGGATGAATGATTGACTTCAACAACTTCTTCGGTAGAACAAGATATGTGATGACATCAACAGTATACTGCAAGTAAAATAAACACATTGATATAGCCACCTTGATATAACACTCCTGTCTGAGAGAGAATAATTTTCTCATTTCACTGTACGTGTAAAAGCATTAAACGTTTACATTTCAAAGACAAACAGGTGTATGATTTATTGCACTCATTGTCATGTCATCCTCTCTTTGTCTTCACTGGGAAGTGTGAGATCATACTGTAGGAGTCAACAAAATGGGAAGGGTGTGCTCATGGAAGTCAACCGAATGCTGCCCCAGCCAGGAGACATCTAGGCTGTGACCCCCTTTGGTTGACTCCCATGACCTGTTGGGACCTTATAACCATTCAACGTTTTTTTTTTACTGTATGTGTACTGGGTTCCCATTGCATCGTCAATGATATCCGGATCCGAAGAATCAATATTGAGACTAATAAAATAATTTTTCAGCCAGCGATATTTAGTTGCATGGCATGGTCTGTTGATGGGGCTAGATTCCCACATAATCGCCAGCTGGGCAGTCAATGGGTTGTTGGTTCCCTTGTTGGTTCATCAGGCATCTTCATCTGCCCCTTTGTGTCATCTGATTCCATCTCAAAATCACACTCCATTTTGGATGGCATCTATCACATCATGCATTGCAGACCTATCTTTTCTGGTGGAATTCTGAATTGCAAAATGTAAATAATTTCAATACCAATTAATCTTAAGCCTATATTTACATTCCACATTCCACTGAAGTAACACACTACTGTCTTGTTAGTTATTATTCTCTCTACTTACCGGTATAGTAAAAGCATACATGCAACCCCCACAATGCTTCCCACATTCATAATCATTCTCATCTGTCCCTGAGCAATGCAACAACCATCCCCCAAAACATTATTGAACAATCTAAACTTGTTTCTGCCGAATGCAACATGCAGTTTGCTATTTTGGCAAACAAAGAAAGCTAAGAAAATAACCTAGCATCAGTTCAATAAAAGTTTTATTTTATACATGGCAAAATAATTTCTTATTTTATTCAGTTCTTGTGTGAACACATTTTTTATATAGTATATTTTGCATGTGTGAGAAGTCCAATGTATTTTACATGTTCCTGATGTCACACACAAAAATTTGGAAATTTTACTTGACACTGAATGTTCAATACAATAAATTGTGAGTTTGAAGAAAGGTTTGCAGGTTGTATTGGTCCATTGCCAGATGGCCGGATTTACAGTATACACATTAAGCTGCTATACTAGCATTGCTAAGCTAATCGCCAACTATTTTAATGTGGTGTTTAAAAAATAACATTTAGGGTAGCTACAAGTGGTTTATATAGGGTTAAACGTCCAGGAGTGATCTTTTCAACTTTGCCAGTTGAATGGCTTTTACAATAATTAATGTGTGTGTAACTGTCTATGTTTAATGCCCAGTCTTTATGTATTTTATTCATTCATTTTTTATATATATACAGTTAAATTATCAGCAGGAGTAGCAACAGCAATTTAAGGTTTCGGTGGGTGACAGCAATAGTAGGGGGTCTGTCCTGTGTCCTGAGACAATTGGTTGCAGTGACGTATTCGCTGATGTGTGAGATTGCATGCTGTTAATAGTTAATAGGCTGTAGTGTTAATTATAACGCCATATGTGAAGGACATCTCACTGTTTAACATGCTGTGTTAAATGATTGCAGAATACCTACGTCCAAGTTGAGCGTTGGACATTTATGTGGGCCAGACTAAATGCCAAGAATGGACACCTTCCCTTTGAAGCGATTTTGGATTTCACGCAATTGTATTGCTGATAACAAAATATCTTCTCCTATGGCAAGAAACCAAACTCTGCTGGCTCAGCAAACATGAGATGATGAAAAGATGGCTGATCCATGTTTGACTGTGAAATCCCCGCTAGAAAGAGGGGATGAAGTGACTCTAAATCAACCATAAAATTGCAGATGGTAATCCTGTGTATTCCAGTAAATATGTTAAATGACTATCATCATTATTGCTATTTCCTGCCTGACCCATCACATACATCATTACCTTATCAATGAGATGTAACTTGAACGAACTGTCTTTGTGGAAATGCATACATTTTTACCTATTTTGGTTTTGCAGATAACAATTAGAATTCCACACCCATATTTAAAAAACACAACAATTCCTTCATGAATAAAGTCCTGTGAATTACTAATTTTGTCACTGTTGTAAGTATGCTGCTAATGTGTCATACTGTACATTGCTTTATAAATAGCAGGACATACTGATGGATACTGTTAGTTTAGTGGATCCCTGGCAACTGCAATACTCAAAGCACTGGATTTTAGATAGCTGTCATGAAAAGCATGTTCAGATAAACAAAGTTACAATTTAGCAATGTTGTAATGATTCCAGTATATTTAAGCAAATATGAATATTTTTACCAGCAAAATGTAAAGTGTACAGTAAGTATCATGTCACCGATGTATAACCATTGTTATGCATTCATGTCTACAGCGTGTTACTGGTCTGCTTACCATCGACTTTTTCTTTTGTCGCTGAAGGTCAAAGCAATAGAGCTAAAATGGTTAAGATTGTGGTGCAGTGAGGCTGATCCTCTTAAGTGGAAGGGAGTTTCAAAGTGTCATGTTAGCAGCTTGGCTAAGAGCTTATCCTGGAGTAACTGGTGCTGTGAAAGGTAGGGGGGTTTTAGCCAGGAGAGTATTTGAAAGGTTCTGTTCCTGCTCCCCGGACCACAGCCCCTTGGTGAACTGGCCTGTGCAGGTGGCTGGCAGAACACCAGAACACACCAGATAACATAACTCCACACCTGATTGGATCACAGCAGCATTGCCCCACTGGTTGGCCACCACAGCAGCTGGGAGCCAAAGGTTTCAGACTGCTGGAGCCAGCAAGTCATTAGTCTTACCTTAGGCTAGGGTAGCCTAGGGGTTACATCTCTCTTTACAGTATGGTGTCAGAAAGAGGTTTAGGCTGATTTATTATACCCCGGTATATTTCCACAGCATATAGTGTAATACCACCCGTGTCTGAAAGAGGCCTTATTTATGCTTTAATATCTTGAATGAAAAGATCGAATTTGACATTTCTATATACTGTACGGTAAGAACCGTGAAGTAATTACACTTTTGCTGAGAAAGTTGGCTCTTACATAAGTCAAATTGGTTGTAACAGGATATTTCTTCTAGGATTAGTTATATTTTTCTTAATCACAATATTTTATGGTACATTTTATCTTAGTATATTAAATGTTTCACGAAAGAATGGATTCTCATTCTAATTGGGACCATTTGAAAAGAAGTGAATAAGAGTTGGACATTTGAAAAAGCCAGTGTGAGTGAAATATTAGATCATATATTAACAACATTAAGCCTGACTGGATTGTAATGAAACCATATGTGATAAAGGGTTAGGAACGAGTGTATCAAACACCCACATATTTTCATTTGTGGATCTGTAGATACATTGTGAACAACAGTTCAGGCTCTTTAAAGTTTATGACAATAAATACACTACACAACTGCATGTGTTCCAGCACAGTACATTTTAGGGCTCATTTGAATTAAAAACCTGGTGTCCCAATGGGAGAAATGATTATACTATGGGTGATATTTTTCAAATCCAACTAACAGAGAGAAAGGACCATTTGGGTAATAAAGGACATTTGTTCACTGCCCTCCAAACCACTTTAATAAATAATATAAGCTGCACTAAAATTGTGCTCTTATAGAATACACCTACACAATCATTTTTCTCATTAGATTTGGAATGTATTTGACATATTGTCATCATTTAATTTCATTATCATTTGAACCTGTAACTAATAACCTTATTATATTACATTTAGTGATTGACACATTGAAGGGACATACCTCAATGTTTGTCTGGAATTACCTCTGTGGTTGAAACTATGCATTATACAAACACTGCTGTTTTGGATTGAAATGTAGAGGGTTCATGCCCCTCCCATAAATGAGTGCAGTGTGGCTGATACTCTCCTCTACTACTCTCCCAACTGCACTGCTGGATTGACATACAACAATCCCTACCCATAACAGTTGTGTTTTAAACAAACAACAAGATCGGGCGGGAATTCGGTGACTTCTGGGGATCAATAATAATCAGTGTACGTTGAAATACTAATTCAATACGCAATTCACTATTCAATGTTAGGTTGCCGTCCATCTTGGAATAAAAAATAAGTCTTGCCTCAGCATGGGTAAAAGCTGGCGGGAGTGAGCGCGTGGCTTCAGATGAATGGAGAAGTGAGGTCAAGCATGGAGCCGCTTGGCTCGGACCTTGAGAGGCCCGTGCTTCGCTCTCTGACCCCGGTGATGTTGGCCAGCTTCCAGGGGAGAGCCTGAGACGTCTGATGCATGCCCATCTGCCTGTCTCTCCCGGGACCCGGGCTACCTTTGCCCTGCCATGTGTTACGCCTTAGCCCACGCTCCCCAGTTGGAGCTGGCCAAGCCCGGGCACAGCATCTGTTCGGGCCAGATCAGTCTGTCAGTATTGCCCTGGTTTTTCCCCACATCCACAAACATTAGATGTATTGTAGACTCCAGTACTGTGCTCTTCCCACACCTCTCATCTCCACAGAAGAAGGCACTTTGAAGAGGTTGGATCGCATATTGTCCAGCATGAGTCCCAGATCGTTGACACTGCTGTGTAATCATCATTACCCCCGCAGCTGACTTTCAAGTAGGGCCACCGGAAAGTCAGACTTGAAGCATCATACAGTAAACACTTGTGCGGTTAATGTACGTTCAAGTACAAGTGATCTTCTGAGCTGTATGAGGTCTCTGGGGAATAGCCAGACAAAATGCACTTGTCTACAACAGAGAGGCTTTAAAGGAAATGCCCTTGTATATGGTGTTTGACTGCTGCTATTCATGTCCTCTGCCAAGATCATGATATGAAACTTGCATGAAGTGAAACCCTGCCCAAGACTGACAGGCGTGGGCAGTGAGCCAGATAACAAAATTAAGATGAAATGCTTTTACATGGTGCAGCGTCACGCATGCCCTTACACATAAGCACTAGCGTAGTACATACTAGGCCAAGAGCTATTTATTTTTAATTAGACTAATTTGGAATGCATCGAAATAATCCATATATAATAACTTGAATATTAACACATGCCGAAAATCACGCAATGTGCTGTCAGTGTTTGAAGGGAAATTACATTTCAAACTGAAATCTGTTATCCACTATAAGAATGTTTTTGTAGTGTACGTGTGTAGCCTAATTTGATATAAAAATGTTATTTTGAGTAATGTTCATGTTTCAAAAGAAGCTGAAACATTACTTGGGAGATGTACAGTATGTGAAAATTTTATCCATAGGCTTCAAACCACTGCAGGGGTGTTCCTATGAAGTTCTTTGAAAACAGAGGCTTTGGTTTGATTGAAAGCAGAAAACTTGCCCAGCGAGCTGGGAGACTCATCTCTAGAATGCCAGATATGAATGTTGTTTATACAGTATACTGCAGCAAAGTTGTAAAATCTAACCAGCACAGATATAGTCCACTGTCTGCCTTCACTCTACTCAGTATGGAATTTCTATTCTGCTCTGGGGCAGTCTTAGTGATTTGGAGGCCCCTCAACACCCATTCTTCCATATAAAACCTGGCACATACTGTCAGTGTTAGACAAAAGTTTAAGTTCAAAATCAAAATAACTCTTGTTATAAAAGAGAACATGCTAATGGAAAATCATACTACCGTTTTCCACAATCAGAACGCTTATTTTAATCAATAGGAGAACCACAGGGATGTTGCCAGAGGTGAAAAAGGGGCTAATCCTCTACTACGGTGTCTGGGCTAGCAAGGCTTTAAAGCCCCACAACATATTTTCACAACAGTAAAAACCTATCAAAATAGTGTTATGTTTAGTGAATGGATGGTTAAAAGTATACCTGTCTCATTTTTCTTAGACACTGACCAAATATGACCAAATTCAATTCTCTCCATGTAAATAAATGTAGAAATTAAGCCCATCCATCCAACACCAACGGCACAAAAATGGCTGTACTATGTAGTCTGAAAGCACAAAATATAGAAGAAGAAACAACTGCACAGTGGGTGGGCAAAACTGAATCCTGAAGCTAAAAAACCCCATAAAATACACACACATTACATTAGCAAATGTATGGGCTAAAGAAATACTATTGGTCCATTTATCCCAGTTAGATGAATTTCTGAAGACCTTTTGGCAGCTTTTATTTGGTTCCATATACAGTACAGTTCCACAGTGATTGCATGAAGCACAACATCTGCCATTATAGTATTGGGGCAGGTTTAAAGTACATTTCCTATGCTAGAGAAATAACAAACAATCGGCCATAACAATTAGGGGACTTGTGCATACTGTGATAATAGAATCTGACTGGTAAATTTAGGCAAATCATCAGTACAGATTATGTACAGTAGATGGTTCTAACAAAACTCCATGCATGTTGTCTGTCAATAGGCTAAACGTGGCTCTGTCACCCCAAATCGATAAATATTTCCTAATAAAATTCACGTTTACAATGTAAGTCTCCAGAGATTGGGACAACTGTATTTTGTAAATTAGCTGAATTTTGTTCTTCAGAAATTTCTCTGAGTACAAGGTGGAAAAATGGTCCCAAAAAGTTTGCTCTATTTATCTGTCCTCTCTCCGTTTCTCTCTCTCTCTCTCTCTCTCTCTCTCTCTCTCTCTCTCTCTCTCTCTCTCTCTATCTATATA
>JAODUG010060884.1:0-14474 GCA_027564795.1 Aphredoderus sayanus
TTGCTGCACAGTATTCAATAGTAGTATTAACAGTAATATTATCTCATATATATATATATATATATATACATACAGTATATGAGGGAACAGTGTTTCTTTCTATGATGAAATTGTATATATATATTGTAAAATATGGAATAAAACTCCAACCTTTACCTTAAAGTTCCGGCAACCACGTTATTTTTACTTTTTTTCCAGGGTAAACAATAGGTTTTATATGCTTATATATAAGGAATCTATATTTGTTCATATCAGCTATATTTAAATATGATAATACAATTTTTGCAGACTTGCTTGAAATGTTCTCATGTACCCTCTGGTGTGGTCTGATCTAAAGCACTGTCACATGGTACTGGTAATGATCCGTAAATGTCAGTTGTGCATGTGCAAGTGTGTGTGTGTCTGTGTGTGTGTGTAGGAAAGGAGGGGGTCAAGATTTAATTGCCAGGCCATGCACTTGTGTGTTTAAGGGACTCATAATGAAGTGCTATGTAAGATGTCCATTTGCTGCTGGTGTAATAAGACATGACCTGGACAAGAAATCAAGCCTTATATTTCATATATACAGTAAACAGCACACACACTTTCTTTCTCTTAAGGTATAGTACAGTATATGGTGAAACAAGCACATGAATAATATACAGTAATAAAACAAAGTGATCAAAGTATCTTTAATGCAGTATTCAGTTTGGATTGGTAGTACGAATAGAGGACATATGATTGATTTAACATATATCAGTATACATGTAGATGTGAAGACAACTCTGCAGTTTTTGTGGCTACTATACAATATTTTCTATCGCCCCAATTAGCCTTTAGCAGTGAAGTGTGGTGAGGTTCGTGGCTGGGGAGGCAGACTTTGTCACGGCATCGGCCTTCCATTATTAATCACTTCAAATTTTGATTGAAAGTCCAGTTTTGAGAACTATTTTAGCTTATATATGTAATCTTCCATTTTTGCAGTCAGGGCAAAAGCTTTAGGCGAAGGTGCTGTCAGGGTGTGCAGGCGGGAGGGACCCAAACGCACAACGATAAGGCATGTTACAGATTTATTTTTAAAAAAAGGCACAAAACTCACAGGCATAGACATAGCGACAGGAAACACAATGAACCCACAAAAACGAGAACAAACACTAAGGGCTTAAATATATGAAGACAAGACAGACAATTGGACAGAACAAAGCTGAAACCAATAAACACTTAACAGTAGGCTATGTAAGACACTGACTGGGAAAAAGGGAACAGTGGGAAAACACGGACTGGAACGAGAGGCAGGGGCGGAGACAGGCAGAACGCAGACTGGACAGACAGACAGACAGACAGACAGACAGACAGACAGACAGACAGACAGGCAGAACAGGGAAACAGATGAAACAAAAACAACAAAAAACAAGGACGGTAGCATGCCCTGACAGGTGCACCATAGACTTTCCCAAATGACACACATCCTGTTTGTGTATGTTAAGTTGGCCTATTTTGTGAATTATTGAACTAATGACTGCTGTCTTATTACTAACCTTTTATCACAAAACAAAATATATGCATGTGTATCATTGATTATTGTAAAACACAATAACAATCAATGTGCATTTGAGGTGCCATATGTGTGAAAGTGGCGACTGTATCTGCTCTGGACTTTCATCATCTGTTATGAAACTAGCAGTTCACCATGACAGAGAGCGCGCTGCTTTTAATGGGAATGTAAGGTTGGTGGTAAATGAAGACAGCTAGTACCACTCCTACTGATAATTTATTCATTCTTATACAACCCTTTAACAAGCCGGTGTTGCACCCGATTACCACCACTGCCACATGTCCACAAAGTGGCAAAATTGTATTGGCCACATCTTAGATCAACTTGGCCTATAATGTTTGCTCTAACATGTTATTTTGAAGCAGTGGTGGGAGATGCCAAATAAATCTGTTCAATTATTTCTGAACTGAGAATTTCTCTGACATTGAAAAATAAATTAAAATACACCCTCATTTCGGATTTCAGCAAGATTCACTACAGTACCTTCTTCCTAATATTGTTGTAAAATAAGCTGTAACTGCAGGAGACTTACAGTAAGACCCACTTCTTAAAGATTCCTCAGAATACACCTCTTTGTAACACCCCCATTGACCTCTATGGTGATTCTTTATCTTCTGCTTCGATCTACTTTTACATATGAATATAAAAATAAGTCAGGATAAGTTTTTATAAGATTAACCCTCCCGTTGTCCTTAAAAAAAGAAAATGCGGCGCCATCTGATTGTGTATGATTGTGCAGTTCTCTTTATTGTCAGTGGTGTGTGTGTGTGTATATATATATTTAAATATGTGTTTTTATTAATTATGTTGGGGCATCAAGGTTATCTAGTTTAATTCTAATTGCACAACAGGGGCACCACCCCGTTCAGTTTATTCTTATTCACTTAGTATTTGATGATCAAGTGATCTGCAGTGAACAAGAACTGCGAAGTTTGTAAAAATGTCAGTCATTTCAGTCATTCATCTGGACCTCGAATCGTGATTTTATACAGGTGTAGGCTATATGGATATATATCAGTACAAATAAATCACAACAATAACAATTAAAACACTGAGGTAACATCAAAATATATAGAATATATATATTCATATAGAAAACACTGAAACCATGAAATGAGCTTAAATACGGCCATCAAAACCAACCCGTATGTGATAGAGAACCTTGGACATGAGGAATACAATGCCTTTGTTTGTAAAGTTTACTGTATAAGATTAACACCTATCTACTGTTTAGAAAATAGTACAGTATATCCTTCTGGAATAAATCAGACATTATTCTAAATGCATCACTATGTTTTACAGTATTTACTGTAATCTTCTCCCATATATTATTTATGTGCCATCGAGTACAATACTATCAATCCAGAATACAATACTAAATACTGTATACACCATCTAGAGCTATATCTCTGGCTGGGTCCATGTTTACATTACAGTACAAAACTATTCCTAAATGTAAGATGTCCCCTTTTGTATAAATGGTAATGAAACACTTGGGTAACTGTTCTGAAACAATGGGAATCAGCTTCTGGTTGGTCTAATTCTTCTAAATTGTATTTACTGTAATTTTGTAGATCTGGAATATAATTTTATATGGTATTACTGCACTAACTCACCAAATTGCTATATTTTCTATATAGCGATGAAAAGAGTGAAAAGAGTATGGTAACCTGCAAATGGTTGTGTCTGAGTGAGAAAATAATCCATAACATTTTAAAGATGTAGTCCACTGAATGCATTTTGTGCAAAAACTAGAAAAATAATCCACAGTTTAGCCCACATATACTGTACTACTGCCTTGGTCGCTGAATGAATAGTTTTTAAAACATGGCCAAGGTATATAGCAGCAAACAATTACTTTTAAAGATATAGTGGAGTACTTTCATCCTGAGCAGATAACACCACACTCCCTCTGTGTGTGATATAATCTGAACTCCTCTGTTCTTTGTTAACCCTTGTGATGTCCTTAAATATATTGTATTTGGACACCCGGCGGCGCCATCTGATTCTGTATGATTTTGTGCGTTTTTTAATTAATAATTAGTTATTTTTGTATTTGTGTTGTTTTTTGTGCCTTTTAACCCTCCGGTTGTCCTTGAGTTTCAAACTCACACCTTGCAGTGCACATCATATGTGTACGTAAGCTGTAGAATTAGGTTTAGTACCGTCTATCTGCCACAAAGAACTAGTGATTTGAGTCAATTTGACCGAGAAGACATCACTAGGGTTTACACAGCCGGGCCGGTCACACGTGTATACAGGAAGTGAATGTGTGGCAAACGGAGCATTTATTTTGGTCTGAGAAGCTGCTGTACTTAGTGTGACATCTAGTGGCAAAAGTAATATAGACCATTTAACATAACATGCATGTCTTGGGTCCAAACCCATGACCTCCTTTACTGTGGAAACATACTACTTCCCTGTCATATACTTTATATATTTTACATATCCCATTTAATGGAACTGTCTCATGAATCTCTGCATTTAAAGTTTGAAGAGGTAAAAACGCCCACACAAAGGTCTGGCCAACACACATCAAAACAGCTTCAAGCAATCCGAGCCTAGCTTGCCATACTAAAATTGGTACGGGTTGAAAGGATTTCTTTTATGCATAAGTCATCAAACCAGCACAACTATTCTCTTATCATTATCCAGCAACCTAATGTAATGTGATGCCATTCACAATGCAGACAGAGCAAAGAAAAAGACACTGGGCTTTCATTTACCAATATTTATTCATGCTTGGATCCTTGAAAGATGCCGCAGGCCAAACGTGTAATCAAAATTTGAAATATGCATGCCAAATATTTGTAAAGACTCATTTGCTGATATATTTTTGATTTATACCGTATATCTGAGATACTGTATTTTCTTTTAAAATATTCTCACATCTCTCTGAGGGTGACATTGAGAGTAGATGCTTACATGTACATGTACATGTCCTAGGATCCAATGACAAAGTTTATGTAATAATGACACAGTCAAATTGTGTCTGTGTGAATTCATTCATTCATTAAATGTTTGTTTTGTGCCTATTACTGCACACTGGTGCCGTGTCTGTTTCTCTTGCACATATTTTGAATGCATTATGTTGTTTGTATATTGATGTGCTTGTGTGTGCTTGTGCGTGTGCGTGTGTGTGTGTGTGCGTGTGTGTGTGTGTGTGCATGTGTGTGTGCTGGGGTTTGCATGTACACCAGTTCCCTGCTGTTTTGTAATTAAAGCTGAACACAAGTGTAATTTCTCCTACCTTGCAGTTTTGGAGGTTAATTGTGAGAGGCACACAGCTCGCGGCAAGTTCTCTCCATTATAGAACCTCTAGTTTGCCAAGCTTATGCCAGATTGTAGAGGGTAAACAAAGGGATGGGAGAATAACTTTAAGGAGTGTCATAACAACAAAGAGAACGGCAGGAATTAGTTAGCAAAAATGCAAATATTAGAAAATGTAAAACAATGGCTGAATGAGATGCATGCATTAGCTGAGTAATGCTATTTCTTTTCTTTTTATGTATCACACATGGACACTTTCACCATACTGTATGTTACCTGTTGCATATTATATTGTAATTGTACATTATTTATACATTTTGCAGTTTTTAAAATGTACTTGTCTCCATGTTTGTCTCTCAGTTAAAATCATTCAACATAACCACAGTGAGTTTGTGGCAAATAAGGTGATAGTGCATGCACAATCACAATCCATGTCATGTCTTATATTGGTGGTTACATGTTATTGTTAATCTTTTTTCTCTCTCCTATTTCTGGGCTTTTGGTCGAATGACCTGAGACAGGACATCCTCTCAGGCAAGGGAATGCATGTTGCTCTGCACACTTGTGTGCACGTACGCCAATATCTCTGTGTGTGTGTGTGCACACACCCTGCAGCCAGTTGAGGGTGTGTGACTGACAGACGGTTGCTAACCTTCTTGCCACGGCAACCCCGTGATTGACGTCTCGGTGGTGGGAGCATGGGCGGTGGGAGCACCAGATATTACTGCACAGGTCAGGGTTGAGCGGAGTGAGCAATCACTTTGCTGTGTGTGTGCATGTACTGCATTTGTGTTTGAATGAATGTGTGTGGGTGTGGGTGTGTGTGGGGGTGGATGTGGATGGGCTCATTTCTGCCTCCCCAGTGGAATCTTCTCCCTGTGAAACATCAATAGTTGTTATTGAACTGCAGAATTACCATGTGATACCAATACATGTTGCCAACATATAATAGAAATTCACAACATGAATGAATATAGTACATTACTTTGATTATAAAACTCATTTAAAATTTTGAAAATATTTCCAATTTGGATCATTGCTTGTGGCCTCCCTGTGGAGGAGTGGGGTCAATGGTTAAACGCTTGAGAACCACCAGTGTGGAGTTTTGGATTTGCGTGCTATCGCTCTAGTGGGATTCCCTCTTCGTGTTTTTCATATTCTCACTAATTATTAAGGGAATCGGTTAATCAGTTGCTGGTAAAATCATGAGTGCACATGGAAAACACGTGTGAAGAATTTATTTCTCAACGGGTTGCTTTGTTTGTTTATTTGCTGTAATTAAAGGTTGTAAATCACATATGGACGCAGAGAGAAATAGAGTATTTATTTTTGTCTTTCCTTCCTTCCTCCTCTTCCTCTCCCTCCCTCCAGCCCTGTGTCGCCAAGGGAACGTTTACTAAACAAGGAAAAGGTGGGCTTGGCTTGGGTACTCGCCTCCTCCTAATTGGACTTTCATTCAGGACAGCTTGGTCTGCTTCCATGGACTCTGGGTACGTTCAATGCGCGTGTGTATGTGAGAGAGAGAGGAAGCGAGAGAGGGGGAGAGATGGAAAGGTGGATATTGTCTGGCGGTTTGAGAACTGCTCTTTGCTGTCAGCTCATTTGTCTTTATCACACAATCAAACTGGCCCCACAAGGAGGCAGCCATTAGCGCCTAATTATGTCAACATCACTTCCACACGCTAACAAATTTTCTCTCTCTCTCTCTCTCTCTCTCTCTCTCTCTCTCTCTCTCTCTCTCTCTTTCTCTCTCTCTTTCTCCCTCCCACTCACAATAACAAAGTTTATTCAGATTTTACAGAAAGTAAGTCACACACACAGACAGATGCAAGCTGAAACAGCACTGAGTCTATGAGACACATGCACACATACAGTACTGTACATGCACACACACACACACACACCCGCGCACACACACACACACACACACACCCGCGCACACACACACACACACACACACACACACACACACACACACACACACACTTACACACATTAATCCCTCTCTCTCTTTCACTCTATCACACACTCACACACACAAAATCATATTTTAATTTTATTATACAGTATACAGAGAAACACCCAAGCCTAATTTATGTCTGGTGGGAGACAGAGTCAGTATGATAAACCTGATTCATAATTTATCAGGCCTAATAGCCACCTGCCTGCGCCACTGGCTGTTATCTGCCACAAATTACCGGCTTAGAAAATGCTGTGTTTTGACTCACTCTACATGTGGAGTGACACACTGAAACGGATGCATTCAAAATGAGTGGCATGTTATTGCTGGGAGAGCTGCACATGGACAAACACACACACACACACACACACACACACACACACACACACACACACACGCACAAACACACACGTACACACAGATCAGTGACCCCAGCAGGCCTTCTCAATATTCCTATACCTCCTCATTTCTCATCCTGTGTTCTCCTCCCTTCCTTTTAGATCCTTAGCATGACTTGAGAAATACAGAAGAAATCACTGAATGCTTTTTTAATCGATGGAGAGAAAAGGTTTAGTGACAGCCATATTAAAGTTGGATTTCCACTGAACTCTGTTCAGGCCTACAATAGGTCCTGTTTTATTCCCACAGAGATAAGATACCTCTTTCAGAAATGTATGAGACACACAATCCTCAAAAAACACTGTCTTACTTGTATTTGAGCATTTAGGTGCTGATGTATAGATTTTATAACTATATATTTAGTGTAATTTCTTGGAAATTCCACAATAATTCATCAGCTATCACTGAGTCAAGTGCTTGATGAGAACACCTGCTCTAGTTGATAGCCTCTGCCTCTATATAAGTCGCTTTAGATTTTGGCAGCCGCCCGAAAGACTTTTGACCAATATACCCCTCTTTTCCCTGATCCCTGGTCCAGTGCATCTACCTTGCCTGTCAATCATATTATTGCACGTACGCACAGCTAGGTTTGTCAATGCTCCAGATAGAGGGAGCAGAGAAGGAGGTGTATTTTTTCTCCAGAATCTCATTGTTTCATTGTTCTTTAGCTTTTGTTGCAGCTCTCAAATCATACCTACAGAACTCTTCTTACAATATATTTGTATTAGCCTTGTATTGTACTCTACTGTACATATATTTGACTGCATTTATATACCTTCTGATAAGAACATTAAATATCCTTAACAGTGTAAGTGATAAGCATGGAATTGCTGGATAAACTGTAGTGTAATGATGTTGGGACGAGAGAAAGATTGGCTTTATAGGAAAAAGCGAATCTGTCCTTACTGGCATCTACATGTTTGACTTTGGAAATATGTATTAGCTTGATTGGAATGGAATCGGACCTGCAGATTAAAAGTTTAGAAGCAACCTAAGTTTTTCAGTATAAATTTACATTGAAAAGATTCTGTATTAGGCATGTACATGTCTATTTGGGCAACCCCATCCCTAGATTAAAAATAGGTTGGTGGAAAAAGCTATTTAATGTTATTATGGGTTATCAATAGGATATAATTAAATGTACTGTAGACATGGGATGCACTTATCTCAAAAAAGTATTTTATAGTCTTTTCCAGTTCACGTTTACTGTCAAATTAGTTCAATATCACACTTTGAGTACTAGGGCAATGCTTGTTAGGGTGTGTGCCTATGTGTGCCCGCACATGTGTGTGTGTGTGTGTGTGTGTTTTTATATATGTGTTATTTTGAAGGGGAAATAAAGCAACCATCTATTTTGTCCTTCCAAAATCCTCCCCAAACAATCCTAACAACCTTAGTACATGGTGCCATATTAGTAATTAACTGCAAATTACAAATGTCAGGTAATTGGTTAATGGCCTCCAACAACCTGAGCTTCCCTCTTTCACGCTCTGTCCACCTGTCTGATTTATAACTTACAGCCAGCCACTGGAGCTGTGCAAGGCCTGCAGTGCTCAGGGAGTCTCTGCTGTGAGCCAGATAGCCGTAAAAAAAAATAGTGAAAGCGATACTGACCTGGCAATATGATAATAACAAATGTAACCTTGTAAACCTTTTCTTCAATATGTATCCCTCAGACACACAAGCACACACACACAAGCAGGCATGAGCTCACAACCTCAGTCACACATTACATGTCCTCTCCTCTCTCTTTTTTTCTCTGTGTAGGTACAAATGACTACAACAATTTGTCAAAGTGTCATTTGGCGGCTAAGGTTTCAGCCTGTTGAACTGAGCTGCCATGCCAGTGCAGAATGGGAATCTTGGCACCAGGGTCCCGACTGAGAAGGTAAACAGAGGTGTGAAAATGACTCAGACCCCTGCAGAAGTTATTTAAATGTGTGTGTGTGTCTGTGTGTGCGTGTGTGTGTGTGTGTCGTTTTCTGCTTTGAATTTACAATATAATTGTGTGTGTGTGTGCGCGCGTGCTTGTGAGTGTTTATGAGGGAGTGCATCCCTGCACAAGCTGCATAACATCTGAATGAAGATGAATATGTGATTGATGCATAATATTGCAATCAAACACTGTCAATCTTCCCTATGCTGGCTGACTGCTCCATCCCCGTCTGTGACTATTAATCCTGACTGTGACAGGCTTTATAGCCCATTCGCCTTTGTTTTGGTCGCTTTCTGACAATGTCTGAAATATGAATGGGTGGGTTTGGGTCACCCCTTCTAATTTTCAGCTAACGTGCCTGGCCTTATTGTTTCAAACTTTCCACTTGACTTTAGAGGGCATTTCACACACACATACATAGACAGTAAGGTACACAGAGGCTTGCTGTTTTACATTATGTTTCTATAGGAAAACCTACAGAAACCTTCGTGTGCCACTACTCAGCCACCCTACATTGCCCAAGTGTATGTTTCAAGTCAAGTGTAATCCAGTTTATTTATATAGCCCTTAACCACATTACAGTCTCAAAGGGCTGCACAGGCCCAAATGTTACATGGAAACAAACGACACCCCCCAACCCACCCCCATCAAAAAATCCAATAAAAAAGGAGTATAGAAAATATCACGCTAAACACAGGTTCTTTTAGGCAGCACTTGTCTGACAAGATTTTTGCCGTTTTCAACACATAAATCATGGAACCTTGCTTCTCTGTGTTTAATCTCCTGCTCTGAATTCTCCTCTTGCTTACATACATTAGGAAGACAGGTGATTAGTAATTCCCCACACCTGCTGGGAGTCCCGTGAATCATCCCCCCAACACTCTCTCCCTCTCTCACAGACAGCGCTAAACCAACACACACCTCCACAAGGATTAAGAAACATTGGGAAGGGTTCACATGGAGGAATCCAACCATATACTGTAGGTGCCAAGTGGGCAGCAATAATTTTCAATACACATTGACTAATATGTATAACAATGTATTTAGGCAAGTACTATGTCATACATGTTGTGAATTACAACGTACAGTATAATGGTCAGTTCACTGTGCTAATGATAAATGCCACACAAAATTGACCTTGGACCATTACATTGAGAAAGCAGTACAACGTTTTGTTGCTATTTCTGAGGTAAATAGACCGTATTTTTTGACACAGCATGCTTTGTGATAGCATGTTCTTATATATAGTTAGATAGCATCCATTTGTTTGAATTAATCAGCTTTAAAGTGATGGCTAGGACAATGCACAGCTCCGACACATTGAACTCTGAAGTCAGAATTAATTGATTTCACTTTATGTAAAGTTTGTGTAATTACATCGTGGCGAACATGTGGTACCCTACCAGCCTCTATTAAAGTGTGCTAATCTGTTCAATCAGATGCTGTAGTGTTAGCTTTTTTCATCACTAATGGTGCTGTATTGTATATGCTACCACCGATATTGGTATTTGGTACAGTAGATGCTTGTAAAGTTTACTTCAGACTTGCTGTATAAACATTGGATTTGAAGCCGGGAATGCCGATTCAGAAAGCTCGTCCGATTTGCAATGGATTGCAGCATCCCACCCCAGGGCTGGGGCCTGGAATAGCCCAGCGCAATCTGCAGTATGTTGTCTGCCTCTTTTTGAGGGAAAACCAAACTTCAAATTGGAATGACGGTAAGTGGACTGTGCGGATCCAGTTTAGCACCTGTTAGGCTAGACTGAACTGGAGACGGCAGTATTTCACCATCTGCTTGCTAGGTTAGGTGAACAGTCTCCACCGCTGGCACTTGTGTGTCAATCACATTTACCACAGTATACAATATACTACTATCGATGGATAACCAAGACTTAGGAGACCTATAGGAGCAATTTGCAGAGTAGGTGGTTAAAATAGTTATAGCCTACTTTGTATATTACACAACCTCTGCAATAGGCACATTGACATTACATTAGCTGAGGTGGTTTGCTACTGATTTCTACAGATTTCGTTGCTTTATATGTCTTTATTGTGTAACCTATTATGTACAGTATTATTAACAACCCCCGTACTCCATTCCAACCCTCATTCCTGCCACCCCTATGATTATGTTGAATCATCCATCTTTATAGCACCACTACTGCTTGAAATATTTCCTGTTCAGTATTTCATTTCATCAGAAATGAATGAATATAAGGGACTGCATGTCCAGACACTGGACCATGGAGGCAATGCTAATGAGGGCATTAGCAGATGATGGACTCTGCGTGAGCATGACAAGGAGAAAAACAAGCTGAGATAATAGACATGAAGGCAAAGCAAGGATACAGAGATGGACAGAATTATGAGAGACAGTGACAGACAGATGAATTGGGCCTGTGGCTAAATCCTTGAGACCCTCAACTTCTCTGGCTCATAAAATCCATCTTTTCTCTGTCTGTCTCTCCTCCATATTGGCATTAAGATTCCTGCTTTATAGAAACTGAAGAGGATTGCGGCCATTAACATTAGGCTCACTCTTAAATAAAGCAGCTATTCTACTTCTATTTGAGTAGAAAGAGAAGTGGTCATGGATTCTGGGATAGGAAACTGATGTATGTGAAAGGTGTGTTTTTGTGTGTGTGATTGCGTGTGTGTGTGTTTTGCTTCACCTTGAAGCGGGAGCAGGCTGAACAATCAGATATTTGATCTGGGTTTAGAAGTAAGATTTAATCCCCAGAACGGTGAAAAGCTTTTCTCCCAAGTTGCATTTATGCAATTTTGCTTCCTAGAGCAATTCTATAGAAATGTATCATTCCAATTCTCCATCCTGGCCAGGATTAGTGTGTGTGTGTGTGTGTGTGTGTGTGTGTGTGTGTGTGTGTGTGTGTGTTTGGTGAACTATGTCTGCATGCCTGCATGTATAAAACGTGTCTCTATGTGTTTGTACTGTATAATCATGCACGTGAGAGATTTAAGGTTGCACATGCCTCAAAGTTACTCTCAAAGTGCAAGCTAGCTTTATCTCCTAGATCAAATCTGATGAAGCTGTAATTTGAAACACAAGATTAAACACATAGGCCTACAGAGTATTACAATATATTGGGCCAACAGTCTGATATATACCTTCTGTATATATTTGTTTTTAAATCTTAATAAAATATGTTTTATAGGCCCACTTAGTGTGGATAGTCTTAATGGTGGAGTCAGCAATTATAAGCTAATACACTGGTAAGCTTGTAAAATTCAATGAATACTCATGGACAGCTAGCTATTATGAAGGGAGAGGTGGTTTTGCTTTGAGTTCAAATCATCAAAATCAACAATCTTTCTCTAGAATGACTGATCCCCTTTTAATTCCCTTTGCATTATTCAATATTAAATGCGTGTTTAAAAAAAATCTATCTCTCTCTCTCGCTATCTGTGTCCATGGTCCACTCTGTATGCAACACAGCCAGCGCTTGATGCTTGGTTAAATGCATGGACACAGCACACAGATCTCACAGCCATCTGTTACCCCTGATTACAGGCCAGGATAAATTTCTCTATGGCCAAGTTTTGATACCAATATAGTGGGGAGGTGCATTGTGTAGCTGTAGCGTGCGTGTGTGTGGGTGCGTGAGTGTGTGAGAGAAAGAGAAAACAATCTGTAGTTTGCAATGCGTTTGTTTGAATTTCTTTCTGTGTTGCACGTGCATAAGAATTGTTAATGTATGACAATATTGCTTTGTCATTAGTTATGTGGCCATGCCATGCAGTCAGCCCTATCTGAAACATGTAAAATAAATAAAAAGTAGCTTTCTTGGCTTCTTCACACAGCCAGCACACCCACGGCCTAATGAGCTAGGCTCTCCCTCCCATGTGTCTCAATGTGTGAAAGTGTGAAAGTGTGTCTGTGTTTGTGTGTATGAGGTTTCTCCTCCCAGGAGCGTTTGGGTAAATCTAAATGCAGCTCAGTGGCATAAGAGGATTTGGAATTTTCGTTGTCGTGGTAATGAGCTGCGATAAACACAAGAGGATACATTGCATGCTACACATAAACACACATAGACACACAGGACTTACAATAATGCTGTTACCAGTCATTTTCTGCAACAGTCTTAAGGCCTCTAGTAGAAAATGTTCACCTGCTTATTACTGTATAAAATCATTATTTCCCCCCCAAACTCTGGTCACATTTGTTGCTAAATCAAATTAGTGGCTATGCACATGCAGTACATGCACACATGTAGTACATGCACACATGTAGTTCCACTCTTTTTCCAACTATGGCAATATTCCAAATTTGATAGGTGTCATGTAAACTGACCCAAATTAGGCTTTTTTTACCTGAATTTAACATTTTTCAATTAAGACACGTGGGGTATGCCTATATTATTCGGGTTTTAGGAGCATTGTTACAGTAGATTTGGAATATGAGTCTCAAGTGGGGTTTTTACTGCATTTTACAGCATTGGGTTTATTTCCTGTTTACGGTAAGATATGTGCAGAAAACTTATAAAATATCCTATTTTGTTGCAAATAAGCAAAATAGCAGAAGTGGCTCCAGCTGTTCCATTTGTTCTTTACGTTTGACATACAGTATGTCTGCTGTACAATGGAGCTCTAAGTCATTGCTATATGGAATATAATGTATACAATTATAAGCCACCTTTGTATGACAAAGCATATCTTGACACAAAATGCAATTAAATAGTTTATTTTTTCATTCTGCACAAAATGTTCAGGTGTTAACTGTACTTCAGTATAGTAAAGTGTATCAGGTGATTGATAGGGCATTGCTAGGTGGTTGCTGGGGCATTGTTAGCCTGGTGATACCTTCTGGATCTAGCAAGCTCTAATTTGATTTCACCACAAGTATCAGGGAGCCTTCAATTAAAAGCGTTTGTCGCCAATCAGCTGATGTTTTTCCTAAGATCACAACATCTACGAATGTTGGATGACTGTCATTCCCACCATTAGAAGATATTTACAATGACTTTGCCTTGAAGGCTATTGTGGCAATCTGCAGTTATATGAGAATGTTAGTGTATAACTTTACTGAAAGAAGAACAGACAACAGCACTGAAGGATTTTCTCCATGGAGAAGATGTTTTTGCTGTGCTATTGATTGGTTATGAGAAGAGTTTGATCTACAGCATCAGTTACTTACCATAAATATCAAAGAGGATGGAGCTGACATATAATCCCTTTGCTATTGTTGTGTCATATTTAAAATTATAATAAAACTAGTATTGTTATGCTTTATATCTTGGTAACAATTATGTACACGAAATCAGTACCTACTGTACATCTAACAACTAAGTCCGGTACAAGTTCTTGGAGATGTCCTTATCTACCTCTGTTGTGAAACATATAAGCTTTGTGTTATAAAT
>JAODUG010060893.1:0-12517 GCA_027564795.1 Aphredoderus sayanus
CCTGTCTACACGTGAGCTCTGAATATGGAGTTTTTAAGTATCTTTAACCTGGAAGGAGTTTTGCTCCATCTTTAGTGATCGAATACACCATTTGTGGATGAAAGGCCAAACCGCATAGAAAAAGCTACGCATTATAAAAAACAGCTGTATACGTGTGGACTAGGCATAAGAAACCTATATAATACCTGCATTTCCTTTACATTTCCTAACATGACTTAACAATGTCACCCTTGTGTGGACGTTTGGCTAAATGAGCTAAACAGATATATTACTCCAGCCCTTTCTTCACACAACTCAGACTACTATACAACAGACAACTGCAAAAAACTTTTACGGAATCTTTAAAATCAAGTATTTACAGTATAAAATAGTTAAGAAGTCTATTTAGGACAAACGCTGTTCTGAAATAATGAAAGGAATGAATATGTTTTCAAAACCATTGGAGAAGCACTGTACAGATACTAGATATCAGATCAGGGAGGATAGTCAACAAAGCCACAGCCACGTAGAAGCACGATCATCACCACCATGCCAAATGAAAGGAGTATGTGGATGAAAAGGATAACAGTGTCTCACTCAAATAATACAAGTCAATTATCATCACACTGTAATTGCTCAAGATATTATGGAAAAGTTAATCTTTCATTGTCTATCTTCTCCAGATGATCCATTGGGTAGCAGAATGATGGAGGGGATTCATGAAATGATGATTCCGTGCAGTCATTCCAGGAAGGGCAAGACATTTACAAGAGGGAAATTAAACTTACTTCCTGTGGGAAAGGGTTTCGTCAAAGACTCTGGTTCTGAGAGAGGTGCGCCCCACACATCTGACTCAGAAAGAACCACTAGGTTCAGGAAGGGACACAATATAGAGGCAGGATCAGTAGCATAACTGAAGAAGCACAGATTAACATATCTAGAAGGGCTTTCTTAATGTGATATTTGCACATTAGTAACAACCCTTGACTTCATGGCATCCATATTTACAAACAAGTCCACATGCTAACAAATGTGATGAAATATTCCACTTAAATGCTTTAATTAATCGCATTTATAATATTTTCACCCCTCAAACCATGACCATTGTTTCTCAAAATCAAGCCTGTCCATTCGGAACTTCAACTTCAAGTTGTTTTTTGCCCAGCAGACAAAAGTAAGATAATCTCAAGTTAAATGTCATTTTAATATTCTGAGAATGAATATATTGAGACATACAGTAGGGTTCAAATATTATTATATTGAAATGATATAAAAACAAAACCTTTCTACAGATTCAGTAGATACAATTATAATGTGTCATAACTCTAAAATGCCTTAGGTTAGCCATTATATGAAGCATCTATAAAAAAAATAGCTGAAATTAAATAAATCTCTATATTTGTTCAATCTTCCTGGCGGCCCAAGGTAGTGCTTAACACTGAATATTATCAGTCTTGGGAATGTGCACATTGATAGTTTAGATCACTAAACAGCAATATCTTGTCAAATATTTAGTTACCAAATATTTAGTTAATTTCTTACATCAACCACAAATCTGCCCCCCCCCTTCTCAATGAAACAAGTGTGCCAGGGATGTATGGGAAGTTATACTTCAACAGATGTTTGTGTAACAAATACAAACTAAATCCTGACAGATTTAATGAGGGTAGGAATTTACATGTAGATAAACGCCAATGCCGACTTAGCAAAAAGGAGTAGAGAACTGCAGGAAAAGAGAAGTCAGAGAGGAAGATCACTCAACACAATATTGAAAACTGAAAAAAACAAAAAACTAAAAAGGCATAGCAACATTTGAAAGACATACAGTACTGTTGCCTAACGACCAACAGAGACAGATGGACCCAGATACTGTATGCAGGGAGACGGCATAGAAGATACTATGTACTTCATTCAGTATAAACTGAAAGGCTCACCTTCAGTTTTCTGATCTCCAAAGGCCGTTTCCAGCGGAGGGCCAAATAAGGCTGTGGCATCTTCAGGGAAGGTTGCATTCTGACTGCTATTAGTCAGTAAGGAGCAAAGACAAGGAAAGGACAGGTTACATTTTCAACAAGAGCTTCAAAGTGTATATTTAGCTGTTGGATAGCGCTATTTAGCTGCATATGTTCCTAGAACACTATCAGATTATAAATGGGTGCGTTTCTGTTTGTGTGGCAGTAATTTAAAGTAGATTAGATTCTTAGTAGAAGACATATTTTCAGACTGTAGATGGTTAAAGATTGTTTTAGATTAGAGATCAAAGGTTAAGGTATAAAGTTAAAAATGTCCAGTCAGGCAGACTGAATATGGTATGCCACGTGAATGCAGCTGTGACATCACATCGCACACCATCTATGACTGATGGCACTTAAAAAGGTGGACTAAGCGATACTGGAGAAAGATTTTTGATATTACATCAAAACAAACACCCCTCCCTTCAGTGCAGGGAAGGGAGGGCATTCAATGCCAGTGTGCTCTCTCAGAGGGTCCGCCCACCACATTGGATGCATAGTGCCAAGGCTGGGATAGTGATGTGGTGCACTCTGCACCACTTTCATTTTCCTATTTACAGAGCCAAGGCTGTGTAGAAACACCACATTAGCTTTAAATTGAAAGCATCAGCCCTGTCAGCTTTCAGCGACTGTGTCTACGTGCATTTTCATATTCTGGCCAGGACTCTTGTTTTTTGGAGGTTTCCCAGTAACTAGTTTGTGATGTAAACATCATGTCATATCCCCTTTTATACCCATTTGATAACCCTGCATCCCCTGTGAGAGGACAGCATGTTATAGCTGGAGAACTCCGTAAGGGTCCGGTTAGAAGCTAGTCGCCCGGCTGTGTAGGAGTATTTTTCCACGCATACGCAGAATGGACAGCTTGTGAACCGTGAGGAGATATTTACTGAATTTGATTAAAGTGCATTGGACTGTAATCGCTTACTTAACCTTTAAAAGGAAACAATGTGTAAATGTAAGTACTATTTTAAAAAAAACCCAAGGAAAACAGGATTTGTACAAATGTACTTTTCCATTTCCACAAATGCAGCAATTTGCTTGGCCAAGACTACACTCTTTTCATTGAATACTGCACAGTGTTGCAGTGACTGCTTTTACACCAGATGGATACAGTACATTCAGTGAACAGATATAGTGAGTCAATATTCTATTGTTCCCCCCCTCCGCCCCCACCCAAAATGCCCAAATGTGGTACGGCACATGCAGTCAGCGCAGTGATTCAGTCAAGTCAGACAAGCACACACGATTCAGTAATACGCACGGATAAAGCGTCAAACAGAGACCTCAGACAGGATCAACTAGCTATTCTGACACTGCAGGTGAGAAACCAAAGAGGACAGAGGCAGGTGATTCTTTAATCTGACACACCTTGCTGGTTGTGTGACGGCAGCTGCTGTGATGGGTAGAGCAGGAACTGCACGTCTTGGTCGGGCAATCTCTTCCCCTGGAGAAAGAAAAAAAAACAACAAAACGTATTCGTTCTCTGTCCTTAATGTGAGTTTGCCTTTCCCAGTGAACTACAGGCATATTAGATACTCACTGGATGTATTCCTCTTTAGCGAGCCCTGTAAACAAGAAAATAAAATAAAATAAAACAAACATAAAGCTAGATTGAAACGTTTAGGACAGCAATGGCTTAAAACAGCATCCCTGCATTAAGGATGCACAACATACTGTATTCAATGCATGAACAACATTTATGTAGCTTTTGTTTTTTAACCTAGAACTTAAACTTAAGTACATATTTAATAAAACAAAAATATTCTGGATTAGAACTTTGTAGAAATGCCTGTTTTTAATAATGTTAGGAAGCACAGGATACGATGGATATAGATGCAGACTCTGGACGAGACCAGAAATGTACAGTCGAATAGGAATGGATATTTTTAATCTCTCCTTGGTCACTAGGTTATTGAAAACATGTTCTTCATGTTGTTACTGCACATAGCTACTGTTGAATGAACTGTACTGTTTGTTGAACCTTTGTATTTTACTCTGTTGGCCAGGTCATTCACGTACAAGATATTTTAAACAAGAAAGATACTGTACCTGGTAAAAAAAAAAAAAAAAAGGTTAAACAAAAGAAATACAAAATGTAGGCCTATGCTGCCATTTTTCGTTTATTTATTTATTTATTTATTTATATTTGTAGTCTCAAGTCGTGTCCCAAGTGTACTGTAAATGTCAATTCTTTGTCAATTGTTGTCAAGAATAGGGCTGGCTGTTGTGGTAGCAGTATGTGGAAGAATATATGCTGCCAAATTATCAAGATATCTCAGTAAGAGTGAACAGAATAGAGAAAGAGTGAAGAGTGGAGTTTATGTGTAAGAAAGGCACAAGTAATGTGTAAACTTGTTGTTAGTGAGACAAGAACAATATATGGCATATGCAGTAATACTGATTCTGCAGTTAAAGACACTGTACATAGGGAAGTGGAAGAAGAAGACATCCAAAGGTCCAGCTGCCATAAATTGTAAATTACTGTTGAAATTGGCATCATGAATGAACAGGCAAACTGGAGGGAAAAAACAGCTATCTTGTATACTGTTGAGTATTTTAATTTAATTTTAATAAAAGGAAAACTTTCAACAATCTAAAGAATCCTCAGCCTTTGAAAAACGCTAAATGTCAAATTAAGTACTAGCCACTGAACCCATCTTGCCTTTACTTCCACTATCCCAACATATGAAGAACTACGGAAGAAAATATGGGACAACAAGTATGATATAAGAGTAATGTATATTCAACCCGACCCCAGGGAGACAGAAGGACACTTACCGGACTACGTCTCTGTGACCAGCAAAAGGGAAGAGAGAAGAGACACCTGGTCAGAGAGTGACAAATCAGTACAATATTTGCTACTGGAGTCTGACAGCAGGAGTGGACATGTATTAATCATGGGTAAAACATGACCAATACATTCACAGTTGTATTATACAGTAATAAAAACCTTGTCAAAATAACAAATTTTTCTTCTCACCCTCTTACAAACTACATTATGCCAGTTTAGGCCTTCATCCTTCATTCAACTGTGCAGTGAGCCATGCCTGAGATTGGTGATGTAACAACAACAGGGAGGGGGGGGGGTGGGCCCATCTCAGCAAGGGGATTCATGTCATTGGATACTTTGCTGCAGGAGAGAGCACTGCGCTTTGTGCTTGTAGTGTGTGCTTACTGTAGGTCTAT
Source organism: Aphredoderus sayanus (assembly GCA_027564795.1). Classification (NCBI taxonomy): domain Eukaryota; kingdom Metazoa; phylum Chordata; class Actinopteri; order Percopsiformes; family Aphredoderidae; genus Aphredoderus; species Aphredoderus sayanus. Next base: position 5,181 of record JAODUG010060893.1, read on the forward strand.
TCTTTCAGTGCTGACCTCTAGGTCTGTGTCAAGAACTAACTGGAGCTGGAGCTGTCTTTGGGCCTCTCTGAAAGGTTTCATGAAAAGAGCAGGCACCAACGCTTCCATCCCACATAGATTCTCAAAATAGATGTTCTCCAACAATCTTTGCAGACATATTCTCCAAAATATAAATGGCTTATATCTGCTAAATGTAAACTTTTGCCACAAAAGTCAAATGTAAATCTTACTTTTATTCCATGAATAATAATAAAAATAATAATAATAATAATAATAATAATAATAATAATAAAAGACATTTAGGCTAATGACTACTACTCTGTTGGAATAGCATTCTACTTTAAAATGTTAATTTCAGTGGTCAGAAATGTACAGTATACTGTATGCAGTGTATCGCTTTGTAGCTGAAAATTGTTTACATTCCAGGCAATTGCCTAGCTTTCCCTCTCGTATATATCCCACCTGAAATGTTTCACTCAATCTGTCAGTCAACAATATTCTCAGCTCCCATTGGTAGTCGCCTCAGTAGTGTCGCCTGAAGTTGAGATTAGTTTAACTCAGTACCCGCCCACTTCGTGTCACCAACCGTTATTTCGCGTCGGTTGAAGTCGCTGAAACTCACTGACGTTCCATTGTCTCTTATCGCTACATCACTGCTAGTCACTTGCAGCCCGTTGCACACTGCACGCGGAGCTCAATGTTAATCAGTAGGCGTTTGCACACTGCACGCAAGACAGACGCTGCTTACGGAGTGGTTGCTTATGTTTTTACATAGGGTGCAATGGAAATACATTAGAATTCATTTAAAAGCAAACTTATCTTGGGTTTTATCTCCGACCCCTTGCCCCACCATTTCATTGAGCAGACTTTTGTTAAAAGTTGATGCCTGCCTGAACGGTCATACGGTGTTAATATCCCACTGATTCTGTCCTAAAACATTATGTTTATACTGCTTGATCAATGCAGTGCAACGTACATCCGCGTGTAGTGTGAAACTGGCTTAACTGAAAACTCTCTCAATACTACAATACATTTGATTGTATTGCAAGACTACATAATATACCAATTGAAATTCAAAAGCCTTAGCTTACAGACCTTAGGGCAGACAGGGCAGTGCAAACAGTACACATTACACATTTCATGCACACACACACACAGCTAAAACTGTAGCTAATGCAAAGCAGTCACACATGTGCAAACCTATTGTACATGTGCAGAGACACCAAATGCACAGGAAACCGTGGTGGAAAATAAACCAAGTTCTATTTAATAATAGATAGGTTTAAGTTCAGTACAACGTCATACCTTTATGATATGCAGACGTATGTAAACAAAGACATTATTATGCATAATAGTGAGTACAAGAAAACACTTCAGTGGCTAAGAAATCAAATATGCAGCAGGGCTTACCGGACTCCTCTATAGAGGTTAAGCATCATCACAGGTGGCAAATAGGGGAGAGAGGATACAAATAAATGTCAATAGGAGAAGTCAGGGGAAGGAAGGCAGGCAACATAGAAATGCTTTGTTACTACATGCAAGTAGTTAGTAATCAAGGCAAAACCTATTTAGTACTACAGTAGATGGCCTGTGTAAAGCCAGTCATTCATGCTGACTCTTATCAGCCAGTCACAAAGTGTTTTAAGTCATACTAGAGAAAATATCTAAAATAGAGACTGAGACTGAGCAAACTTTATAAATGCTTACAGGAGAAATGGATAATGTGCATTGTAGTATCATCCACACAAAAACAGATGCAGGATATGGACTGTATACTTTGGAACATAACAACCAGACAGTATTGTGTTGTCAGTCAGTGACAAGTAATGGCTAAGGGTGTGTGGCTCAGAGTGGTGAAGAGCAACTGAAAAAGAGATACTGCCATTTCTGGCCCCTGGCTAGACCCTTAGCTGGACCCTCCTTAGACCCTAGGAATGGCCATGTGACATGACGACTGTGTTAGCAGGGAAATACGTGGACACCAGATTTCTCAATGGAAATGGGATTTGATATGGTAGAGGTGATGTTCTCACATTTGCACTGGCTCTCATATAATCACACAAGCAATACCTGCCAGCATCAACCCACTACATCAATGCAGCAACAGCCCACTTAAATATGGGGGCATCAAAAGCACATCTGCTCAGTGATGCACATTATCAGCTTCAGTGACTGACCATTCCAAAACCGGATTAATTATTCAGTCCTAGAGCTCATATGACAGAGGCTTTCTGCATGGTATACCAACACACCACTGCATTGAGCCTACTTTCCTACTTGAATTATTCAGAGTAAGACTGACACACAAGCTTAGCAGCTTCACTGGAAATTTGGTAGGCCTTATGGGTAGAAGGGAATGGAAGGAAGGCAAAGAGCTGCTTTCACACACTGAAACATCCACACTTTGCTTGGGATTAACCCTTGTGGATGAAACTTGCATCACAATGTTTTCCTAAAAAATTAATAAAAATAAAAATATAAATAAATAAATAAAAAAAACTAGGGTACGTGTTTTTTGTGTAGATAATTTCAGCCACAACAACGCTTGCTGTGTTATTGCGCCTTATTAACATAAAGCAGTCGTGTTATTTGGAATGAGACCTCTTGACTTTAATTAACCATCTTATCAAAAGGATTCAATGTTATGAATTAGAGAGGGTAGAGCTAGAATTAAAAGCTATGAATATTCCCTAAAAGCTACACTCCATCAATTCAATACGCCTCTAGATAAACACATATTGGCACCAGCTTTAGATATTTATGCAAAAACATTGGTTGGTTCAAATCACGATTCCTAATATTCATATGGATTCAAATGATTTTTTTTAACAGTTCTTCTCGTCATTCACTTTTACTGCACTTTTAGTATGCATCCACTTCCACGGCACAACTCCAGAGTCCCAACACACCATGATGAAGCCATATTGAAGCGTAAATCTGTCCACGCACATTAAACTAAACACATTGTAGATTGTAGAAGCACATGATGCTGCACCACTGGGGCAGGCAGGCTAGAGATGTACTCACCAGAGGAGATGGGGACAGCGCTATATTTCCTATAGAGGCCTTGAGTTCATCCACGGTGGGCGTTGGCACGGCACAATCCGACGGCAAGGGCTTGATTTTGATCTTGAACTTCTTCCGGTGGTCCTCCTCTCCTTCTGACTCGTCAGACGAGAAGAAGTGGGACTTTGTTTTGGTCTCAGGTGGGAAACGGATGTTAAGGAGAGTAATCATTCCAGTTCAGACATTTTATGTGGTCAAAGAAGTTTAAATTAAAGTAAATGGATAATTATGTTTATAAAGCTCTGCACTAAACTGGATCCAATTAGATCCAAATGCTAATAGTTTATTTGAACTATGCATTGACTCTATCAATGTAGAACTGCTGTCTGCATCAAAGTAACGCACGTTACATTTTTGGAGAGGTCAGTCACAGTCCTTTAATAATACTGCAACACTATTTTATTTCCTTATACAGTATATTTATTAGGTGCAAATATCTAGATAACATTTAGCTTTGAAAATATGCTGATTCACTAACAATGCAAATAACTCCTTGGCTAAAAGAACAAACTACTGTACATATTTAATTGACTGAAAAGGCTGTGTAGTACAATGAATGGTACAGATGGAATGGTGTTGAGGATATCTCCAGCTTCTGCCTCATCTTCAGGTCTGATGCTATAGCCTTCTTCATCCACCTCCGGAGAGTTCTACAGCACCCAATGTACAGTAGACAACCATCTTAAATGGCATTCCAATTGTATTCATAATATAAATACACAAAACCAAGTGCTTTTATAAAATGGACTCAGAGGGGAGGTTGTGGAGAACATGGAGACTTTCAACCGCTCGAAACAGACTAAAGTATGTAATATTTAGCATACTATCGGCAACGATTACCTATAATCATAATAAATGCTAATTGGTTGCCAAAATATAAATAACAGTTTCACTGTGCTGTGCCCATGAGAGGTCAATAGCATATTGATCAAACAATCATCTGGCTCTATGAGCCTTGGATCAGTGCGCTTGCACTACATTATCTTTTTACCCAGTGGAAGTGCATGACATGGCATATAGGTCAGTACAAGGAAGGAAGAGAGGAACATCGTGACTTGGATTTTATACTTACATATCTGTCCCAGTCAATCTCTCCATAGAAGCCATTGGGAGCCCCATTGGACTTCTTCTGGGACTGAATAAAAACAACAGCATAACAAATATAAGAACAGAAGCAAAACACTTGGTGTGGATATGGTAAAGACAAGCACTACCATCTACTCTGTTAGTATGTGCAGTTAAAGTAATCATCCCTTAACATTACTATTTCAAAGTAATTGAAGAATTAAAAGGACTGCTACCGATATAGTTTTGGAATTTTTTTTTAGACAACTCAACTGTGTGGTCAGTTTCATTGTATGAAGGAACCCAATATCAGTCTGGACTAACCTTCAAATCTGTCTAAAATGTCACTTTCCTCTGAAAAATATCAATATTTTGCTGTAGGTGTGACATTCTGTATTGCAACCAATCGTCAATGACCTAACCATGCCATTCCAAGTCAGAAAGCCAATCAAGTTAGGGCATGTTAAAAAAAAGAAGCGCAATACAAGCTGAAATAGAATGGGACTGAATGCACGAGATGGGACCTATAAAAGTTCAGTTCAAAAACGTCAACATTTTAGCATAACAGAATGTTAGCATTGCTAACAATGTATACAACAGCGTATAGCGTACGTAATGGTGTATAGCGCATTATATGCTGCGAGTGTCTCTAAAAATTCTCTCAACATTGTACTAAACACAAACACACTCACACTTATGGCATCTACAGTCCACACTACACTATGTCTACAGACTACATTATATCATCTATTCTACAAAAGGAATATAATAGATTTCAGTACCGATTCAACCTCTTGGGGTTCCTGGCAGGTAAAGCAAATGCGCACATATGAAATTATACAGGGATATAGTTTTTACATGCTGTAAATCACATGGTCGCTAAACCTTTGTTCCAAATAATCTATGACATTTCAAAAAGGTGCATAAGGATGAATAAAAGGATCTGAAACTTACACCTCCATCTTTGTCTCGGTCTGGCGACCCCCTGAAAGACAGAAAACAATGTGTCTGAAATTCCCGTGTGGTTAAAACCAGCGTTACAAAAAAAGAAAAGTGTTTTGGTTCCGCTTGAATCACATTTTTAACAAAATCTTCAGTTCCGTATCTGTTCAGTATGCACCTACCGTGTAGCCTACTGAAAATGTGTTTGCATATCAAATGCTTTCATTTATAAATGCTTTATGTTATTTTATCTTCTTGTCTGCTACATTACACCAGAAACCAAGAGGACTTACGCAGAGTCATTATCCTTCTCTTTCTTCCGTATCCCAAAGGCCTTCCTGGTCCGCTTTTTCAATCCTGGAGAGGGGGGAGCAAACAGAATACTTCAGATCTAAAAGTGTGCTCATGGTCAACACAGATGGATCTGGGCCTTTACAAAACTCAAGGTTCTATAAAGTCTATAAAATGCTATAGTAATTTATAGAATCAATCGACTAACAAGCAACAGAAATAACCTAATCATTGACACACCAACAAACTGATGGCACAATTTGACTAGATTTGACTAGAATACAACCCTCCTGTTGTATTCTAGTCAAATCTTTCTCTTTGAAAAATGATCATTTAATCTGATTGTTATAAGGTTCCATGACTTCAGTCAAAATAATACATAAATTATGCATTTTTACTTAATGGATTATATGAACTCAGGTCAATGGGGCCTACGGGCCAAAAATAGCAAATAGAATATTTAAGAACGTAAATTAGATTATAATATGTATTATTAGGGATTTCATAAGATAGTAATTACAGTAATAACACAAGGTTTTCCCACATATTGTCTAAGAATCAAGTTAAAATGTGGACATTTACTTAGAACACAATACAACCTCATAAATATGAATCACCTTAGTTGGATATATTTGAGTAGCTGTGAAACCTTTTTAGATCTCATGTACAATAATTACCTGAAAGTTAACTTAAATATGATAATTTTATTAACAATACCATTCAGCATAGTTCAAACACATTCCTTTGTCAATAGACTTACTGTAGTATGTACTGTACAGTTAAACGATTTGGGAAAGAAAAATAAAGAAAGAAATTCTTGTTCCTCTTCTGAAAGGTATAGATAGGTACAGACACAAATAGAATGTAGCTCAGAGCTAAACCTTTTGCTAGAATATCAAATTTCCAAGGCAAAGATAATTTCTCCCCGCTAACCTTTTTATCATTACCACAGGTAGAAAACTGCTAACGGATAAAGACAAAGGACAGACTTCTATTATCCTTACCCTTGCAAATGAAAGCCCAGTTATCCTTCTCCATTCGCTCTGAGTATTACCCCCTCTCTCGATTCATCTCATGAGCAGTTTCTTTACTAGCCCCGACATGAAGACACACAGCCCTCACAGGAACATGAGCTGCTTTTTCCTAACTCAAGTCTGGCAGAACTCAACACCAGTGGTTCCAGTCATCAATTAGAAAATAACAGTATCACAGAAAGTGGCCATGTCAGTGTGCCTGTCAGTAAAAATTAAACAAGGAATGCACGGACAACCGGCTCAGTTATTAAAGGAATCGGTGTTTCGGCAACAGCTAGCCATTCCAGCAGGAATATTATCAGAGAACCAATGATTTTTGACACAAGTTTAGTTAACCAGCCATAATTAAGTTTAAGGCGTGTATGAACACTTCAGCTTGGGTTATTTGGGTTTTCCATGCCATAGGAAGTCTTGCATTTGCGTGCCCGGAGCCCAAATGGGAAAGAAAATCGATCCACAGGCATGGGGTTATAGGACATTTCACCCACCGATACCCTTTTATTGATCTAAATTTCTCCCTAGCTTACAGCTCACGTAAGTTCAAGACTGCAGCAGCAGGTACACAATCGTCCACACACAGTAGCTTGGACTTGAACACAAATCAGAAGGTAAATGATCGGCAGAAATGTCGCCTCAATTTGGCCAACAGTTACATTGTCCCGGTTCCCATCAGGGGTTTGATGATACTGTACACACATTTCACAAGTCAACATAAATTTGAATTTTGAGGTGACAAATGCATGTACAAACATGCCTTAACCATTATAGATACAATGGGTGTGAAGTCAATCTCATCTTCACACAGATGTGGATGTGACTGCAGGGCGGACACAAAAATGTCTATCCCACAAACAAGAAGGACCACACACACACACACACACACACACACAAAGCTAACTCAAACTGTCAGCATAATTCCACATAACACAATGAATGCTC
>JAODUG010060904.1:0-35529 GCA_027564795.1 Aphredoderus sayanus
TGTGTTTGTCCTGGTCAATGTTGCGTCATTGTTTCCCTGTCGCCGTGTTGCCTGCCTGTATCCTGTCTGAATCCTGTCTGAATCCTGTTCATTTGGAATAAAAGAACCTGAACCCTCTCTCGTCGTGCGTTTGGGTCCTTCCTGCCCGTACACCGTGACAATATAGTGTTTTCCTATATCATATATTATCTGAAGAATCATAATTATTCAGTGGTGTTGTCTGAACCAGCCTTCAAACCTGGACTTGTCACATTGTGCTGGAGCTGGCCTACTACACAGGGCTCCTCCGTTAGAAGGTATAGCAAAAAGAAATTCACACAATTCATCTGTGTGAAGTTGGCTCCCTGCATTAAGCTTTTATTGAGACAGCGAGAAAGCTGAAGGGGACACAAAGAATGGGAGACACAGACGAGGAGGTTCTGGCATGAACCACCCCTGGGACAGCAGGTTGTCCAGAGGGGATGAGGGGGAGGTCTTAATCTCTTGGCATTCTTGGCACATGTTGACTTCAGTGTACAGCCAGCACTAGACTCTATTCTAAATGCAATGAGGTGCGTCTCCCTCCACAGGTAGACATAATGAAGGAAATAAATCACAGACTATTGCTACAATTGTAGTCTAAACATATACAACTACTTTTTCACCATCATTTCAATTCCTTGTAAACATAAAGCTCCACATAGACTCTTACTCTGCCCGTATGTTGTAGGCTAGGATGTGTAAATGAAATTAACTAGAACTATGGAAATGTTATAGTGTCATATGTCCTCAATTCAAAATGACATAGCAAATCATGAATTATGCAAACTGAATAAAAGCACAGCACTACAATAATAATGCTTGACTTTTTCTGCATTGTAATTCAGCAATGTTACTGGTGATAACATGTTGTAACCGATGGTAAGATACTGTACTGCTCGGAGCCTGCTCCAAGCAAACAAGCAAGAGGTTATGTGAATGGTGGTGGTGCGAGGATCGAAAGTGGAAGAGAACTTATTTTTAACAGACACCCCCCCACCCATTTTGTGTCAAATTGCAATGCAGAAATATGTAAGCATTGTTATTGTGCTATGTTTAAATTAAATATGTTCGCCAATTATGACAGTTTAGGGAAGCCGATATAATCACAAATTGTATGAAATAGTGCAGCAACCTATTTAGGCTACGTAAAATTAGTGATATACTGTAGCACCACTCTAACCTGAAATGATCACTGGCTATTGGCCATATAACCTTTCCAGTGCCATTTTATGGTCTAATAATGGTTGAATAACCTAAATATATTCTATGTATTAATCGATTTATACAAATTGTTGGTGCCAATTACTTGTAATTTGATGAACATAAATGTGTTTCTAAATAATAATATCAATATTGATTGAAAACATTTAGAAAAATAACAACAAACTGCTCATTAAAATATACATGACTGAACTTCAATGTAGAGACAGAGACATTTGGAATTTCTGCATGGTTAGGCACACATCAACCTCTCATGTCAGTGCACCCGACATGCATAATGAAGAATATTAATTTAATCAACAGACAGAAGAGATCTCTCCAGAGTCAATTTCAATGGATAAACCTTGCCCGGCAACTGTGTGTCATTACCACAGAGCTGGTGCTCTTAGAGAAAATCCCCACCACTTACTACAAACCCACATGAGAAGCCAAGGAGAACAAAAGTCTCACTGCACTTTTCCAAAAAAGGGGGCAATGTTGTCACATTGTGAAATGTGGAAATGTCAATGGCTGGGAACAACATAAGTCAGTAGAAGGTAAGAATTTGTCGTTAAATGTTAGGTGATGTGTAGTTTTTAAGTTAAAATTAAGTATCTTTAAATACCAGGGGTCTACACAAATTGTAATAACATGTTCAAAATACTTTAAAGGTGCTGTACTGTGCAGAAGGCAGTATTTCAGATGTATAATTGACTGAAATTTGTAAGAAATGTCATAAGTATCCCTCAGCTCTATCAGTGAGTGAACTCACTCCGCCTATAAGTCTACCTTACAGTACAAATCTACCTTACCTGTCAATCACATTAATGTGCACATAGCTACAGGTCCGCCAATGGTGCTTCACAATAGCAGACTAACGGACTCTACAGGGAGTCAACACAGGATGAAGGGCAGCAGCTTTAAATAACTGCACGTAACTGCATGTATTTTGAGATGATGACAAATCAAATTAACCACAAACGACCACACTAAATGGCATCTGCTGTAATATAATTAAAATATATTATCCAGGCAATTACAAAACAGGCATATAGTGTTCTTGGGTGGTTGATGTTGAAATTGTGAACAAATCACTGGCTATGGAGCAAAGAGGAAAAAGTAGCTTTGCAAATCAGAAAGAAATGCCTCTTAGCGTGTAGGGAGAGATGAGGCAAGAGCAAATTACATGGGTTATACACTTGTGCCAGGAAAGTTCCCATTTCCAATAATCCCTGTGAAAAAATTAAGCAGCAGCATGCTGTATATTCTAAGACATACTGTAAGGGCATAATTTCCACTGAACTTAATACCCATCCAATGCTATCCAAATTACTTCATAAATTAGATGCATTTTATTTGCGAGTTACACATTATATGTGTTCCACTATTGCTTGTTTTCTTGATGTCCTTTTTACATAAGCTATTTTTTATATATATAAAAACATAATTCAGTTAATTAAAAAGGACATATTTACAATGTTTTCCTGGAGTTTCAAAAAGGAAAATAATAAAGCCAAAACATTATGTACACTTCACAAAATTAAATGAATAATGTTGATTATCCACAATGACTAGTCAAAGTTTAGCGCACTAGGCCGAACAGTCAACATGTTAGATGTGGGAGACATGAGCAGGCATAAATACCTGAGACACTTTGACAAGGGACAAAGTGTTATGGCCAGAACTTCTGTCAGAACATCTCTGAAACGGAAAGGTTTGTGGGTTCCTCCGGACAGCAGTGGTGAGTGTACCAACCGACAGGAAGGATAAACCACAAACCAGGGCGGTTTTGAGCACAGAAGGCTCATATCAATGCACATAGGCAACAAACCAACAGAGGGGCTACTGTACTGTGTCATACAGCAGTTTAATGATGTTAACGGAGTAATGTGTCACTACACAGACCCATACTATGCATATTGGTCTGTGTAGCCACAGACTTACTGGCCCATACTAACCCGATGAGCCAAAACATTGACCTGACCACTATCATAATGTTTTGGATGATTGGTATATATTTATGTTTGAGCTGTTGAGAGACCACAATCTTGAACACAACTAACAAACACACACAAACAAACAACAAATAAAACCATTATAATTAAACAGCTATGTAATGTACAACTGTAGAATTAACCTTTAAATGATGCTTGGAGTATTCTAAGACAACAGTCACATTTAATGGCAAACACATTTAATGTGTTTGTCAGGCTGGATAGCCAATAAGCTATGACAAGGTATGTCTGGCACTGTGAACACTCTAGATTTAGCTGGGCTTAAATTCAACAGGGAGGCTTACACTCAGTTTTAATGCTAGCACTGCACAATATCGATCTTTCCTGTGTTATAAGCTGCAAGTGTGAAAGAAGCATACCCGATACATTTATATTGTCCTCACAACCTCCCCCGCATGAGTCAGTAGTTCTGCTAGACCACTATTACTGTCAAATATTGTACAACCAAAATCAAGCTGATATATCATTAGGTCTATTTGGGACATAACTATTTGTAGTAGTGCACTGAAGCTATCTTGAAAATGGAGAAAATACACAGTGCTTTATCTCTCCAAAGACACATTTAATTATTGTGGTGCAAAACATGGCCAGCTACAAATCACATGGTTGCACTGAATAAATTGCTGTACTTGGTGATAAAAATGCTGCCTCTTCGAAAGTTATGACAACAAAATGCATTCTGCCATTAGGAAGGCTCCTCATTTGTCATTGTAAGAACACACAGGCCTGTGCATAGTGGCCAAAGAGTGCATGGCCTTTAAGAGTCTCACATTAGCCTGTTGTAGCGAAAGACAAGGCATCTGGCTTGTCTTAATCCATCAGAGGCGCTGTTGGAACAACATCTAATGAGGGCTGCAAAGTATGCTTTCTCCCATTAATAACGGCAATTTGCCCGGATGCAATGAGAAAACAAAACACAACCAATGATGGACCGGCCCAAAATGTCCCTGCTATTGTGCCTTGTGATTTATGGCCATGGCCAACCTTTGCTTAGATGTCAGTGCAACTGACTGTATGAGAAAAATGGATGGCTGAGTTTCTCAGCTGTCTTCCCCCTTTCCTTTTGCCTCTAAGCAGCATAAACAAACAGAGCTTATTTGTGGGTGTCTGAGACACATTTAAGCATTATCATTCCCAGTAGGGGAAGGGCTCTATGAAAATACGTTTTTTTTGTTGTTTGTTTCAAAAAGGATTGCAAGGATAGAAAATAAATGAAATGTTTTATTTAGATCCATTTCAGTATGTGGAGGAATCAGATTAAATACTGTATATATAACACCATTCCAATGTAGCATACTGACAGATACTTGCAGTTTTATTTATTTTTACATAACAAGCTACGACTATCATTTTTATGACAGCAATACAGTGTATGTAGTCCATGTATATGCAAATGCTTCATTGTCTTGTAGTATGCCCTTACTGAGGAATAATTAATTTCATGGTGATGCCAGATGTGGCTGATTTGGAGGATGAGCTTTAGGGGAAGGTACGCACATCAGCCAGGTATGCACTGCGCATTTTGGCATGCTTTGTTGGGCTGACAATGAGGTTGAATCGGCTGTCATTTTACATACAGTCCGAGCTGGAAAATAACGGCCAATAGAATTGTGAGACGAGCTCCGACAAATTTCCAATGTCCGAAAATCAATCAACTCACAATTCGATCATACCAGATTATTTGCACCGCAGTATACACCAGCTTTTACTCGCCTTTAACTAGACTATACTAGACTGTTTTTGCTAAACATTTTAAACTTCAGACTCTCTGGCCATATGCTAAACATAACCCAAAGAGAATATAAACTATAAACTATGAACCATGATATTTGAAATATTTGAAATATTTCATTTTTTCAGTATTCTCCGAAAGACTATTCACTGATTATGTTAAAAAGCCAGTCTACCAATATCACTAAAACATTGTATGCAAGAAAATAAATAAATAGCTCAAAACAGTTGTGTAAGCAGTGAACTTGACAGTATTTTATATAACATATTGTTCTACAGTAACATACCTAAAATCCACTCAAAGACGGATAAACAAGTCAATCACTAAAGCCTATTGCACATATTAAATGTTAAATTCTTGTGGGTCAGCCTTCACAAATCACAAATCTGCCCATGTGCAGCTCTGTTGACACTCCCTGCTCAGTAGACTGTGATGCCACAATTTCATCAACCCTTCACACCTTTGGACTGTAGTAACCTAGACAAATATGAGAGAACATGCTGCAACTTGGCCTGCACGGACTTTACTCTTGTAGCATGGAGACAGTGCCACCCACAACCATCATCCAACATCAGTTCTATCAAAGAAATCATAGCCTAACTCAAGTAGTTATGAGTAACAAGGTGTATACAGACTACAGTGCTTCTGTATGTCTGGAGTCTATGAGGTGCTGATTTATGCTGCTCAAGAACACAATATGTGCCTGTGGCGCAGGTCGGGGTTTACAAATAGGATGCTGGGAACTGATGTGTATTTCAATCAGAGTGATTTACTGTTAATGACATGCTTCAGCTTCGAGTGTCGCCAGTTTGTTGTCATCCACCACACTCACACAAGCCCATCCAACAATACAGGATAGCAATCAACAGGAGCACTATCAGGTCCTTATCCTGAGGTGCCATAGGTTTGTGGAATTATCTCGTCACCGGTGAGTCAGGGCAAGCAACCAAATGTAGCCTGTAATATGCGCAGCACACACATGGCCATATCAACTCAAGTGTCTGAAACATCCAGCGGCGTAATCAGTTGAAAATTCAATGGCTAAGAGTATACAACATGTCATTGAGAAAACCTACAGTAGCACATCCTAATGAATATGTTGAACTATACTGTGCCATTCACCTCTCAGGTTGATAACATTTGCACCTGTGCCTATTGGTATATCACCTTCTTTAAAAGAGTAGTTTATTTTATGTATTTTTTTGCCTTAATAAGAAGATATCATCATACTGTATGAAACAATATGAGGAACATACTATGCTGCCAGTGGTATTATAGAGATGATAGTACACACTTTGTAGATACGTTAAGTGAGCGCTTTTGGGAAACGGTGGCATAATTGTGAATGGAAAACTTACTCTAGTCTGAGAACCACAGAATATTTTTCACTGACCATCAGCCTGAAGACTTAATATTAAACTCAGGCCAACATAATTCCGGCTATGTGCAATATAAGCCTAGGAGCCTAGTTTAGTTAACCAACCAGTAAGTATGTAGTAAGTTGTAACAGGTATGAACGTTTACCGCTTTAAGGCTTGAGGTCCCCTAAAAACTGTCTTTAAAACACCTTTTTTTTTGCTGCTGTTTTTGGAGATGCTGTTTTTTCTTATTTTTTGGGGGCCAGGCTAACATTTTCTCTCAGCCATGACAACCTACTGCATCCGTGACCATATCTCAGCACTACCTCATCAGCACACCGATGTGAATGCATACATTTTCAGACAACAGTAAAGAAGAACATAAAATGATGGACAGAAGTGCAAACCATGATAAGAGGCATAACCTGTGATGACTGGACTGGTGGAGACCAGTTTGTAAGCTAATACATTTTTTCATAGTGAGCGAATATCTCCTCATTGTCCGCCAGATGTCTGTTCAGTGTGCGTGCTGAAACATAATCTGGTGTTTCTACACAGCCCTGGCTCTGTAAATGCAGACTGCACCACACAACACTTTACCAGCCTTGGCAATGTGTGTGCAATTTAGGGAGCGGACCTTCTGCCTGCAGCACCCTATGGCTTTGAAGGCTTTGAAGGGAGATGTGTTTTTGTTTTGAGTGGAAAAGGATGGTTTGTCCCCTCCAGGTTAATGGGGAGTATCTACCACATGTGGAGGAGCTTAAGTGTCTCGGGGTCATATTCACAAGTGAGGGTAAAAGGGATTGTGAGATTCACAGACAGTTAGGTGCAGCAACAGCAGTAATGTGGGCATAGTATTGAACTGTTGTGGTGAAAGGGGAGCTGAGCTGTAAGGCAAAGCTCTTCATTAACTGGTCAGTCTACATTACAGTTAAAATTGTAATGTAATTTATTATAAAAAAGAACAAATGTTATAAGCCTGACTGGCCGGTTCCGAATTTAGTAGTATAGCTTCCACCATTTATTTTATGGCTCTACGTCATTTAGAAGCAGATATATTTAGTTATAATGTACTTGTTTAGTAATTTTTTACGGTCCCTTAGCTACCAGCGCTCCAGTTTATATTAGTATATTGTTGACGGTACCTCAGCAGCCAGCGCGTGTATTCATAGTCTTTTCACACTTGCAGAAGGGGCGAGTGAACTGCATTTATATAGCGCTTTGATTGAACCTTTCGGACACTCCAAAGCACTTTACAATTAGCCTCACACTCACACACACATTCATAAACCGATGGCGACGGCCGCCATGCAAGGCGCCATCTTGCCACCGGGAGCAGTAAGGGTTAAGTGTCTTGCTCAGGGACACCTCCACACTTGGTGAGGAGTTAGCGGGGTTCGAACCAGCGACTTCTCAATCGCCTGTCGTCCCGCACTACACACTGCACACATTAACCACACCATCCTGACACTTACTATATCTGGAACAAAGATAGCTACACCCTCAGTTTATTGTGCCACTATCGTTGTGCTCGCAATAGAGCACTGCACGCTGTCTAATGGAAAGAGGGCCCAATGTCTCCAATAAGAAAATGCAGAGGACGGTTGCTGGTATAGCGCAAACACTGCCCGAGGCGACAGGAAGTCAGAGCCTGCACAAACACAGCGTCGGGTAAAATGACACATGCAGACGTGTCTAGCTGGGATTACTCAAAAAGCAATTCCTGCACATTCTGGAACAAATATGCCATTAGCGTGTGAGTTTCCTCTGGAGAGATGTCTGGCGTCAATAGCATACAAACTGTAAGGCCAAACGTAATGAGAGTGCCATGTTCATGTGTGCGTTTATTTCCAGCCTCTTCTACACAGAGACATGGAGGAAAATATAGTTTGTCTTAAAATGGAATCTGGGGAAATCAAACGATGCCAGTATGAAACAAAGTTTCAGATCAGTTGTACATTCTTTGAGGCAGTTTCGGCATAGCAGATAAAAAGAAAACTTATACAAGAGAGAAAATAACGGGGAAAAAACAACAGAACAACAAAAGGACTTGTTGAACCACCAAATGAACCAATATGAAATATTATCTTTCTGAGGAATTCAGCTGTTCTCTCAAAACCTTCTATGACAGTAGAAGTAACTCACCGTAACTGTATTTTTCAATTAAGAAATGCTTTGTGTATGGTATGGCAAAATATCTACCAGTAGACACAATTATAATGTCTTCCAACATTACATGTGATAATACTACAAAACACTGAAACATTAAAGAGGACAGTTATTTTCCAAAATGTTTGCATTTTAATCAAATATATTGTCTGAATTACTTTTGAAGAAGCTGTTGTACTACAGGTTTACTCTTTCAGCTTTCTCTCTATATGTTACAGTGTATGTTGCAGTGTTTTTCTGTGTATACTGTATAAACCCATATCAAGGCAGCAATGGTTTGCATTTTCTGCACACATGCACTGTCCATATGTGTTTGGGCTTTGTAGTAACATGAATTAGTTTTGTTCGCTTCAGTTGAAGTCACAAATATACTCTACACATTTTTCAATTTTTATAGTCATCAACCTATTGTATCCTATGAATTGCCACTCTCTTTTTCAGTAGCAGATGTTTTGCTTGAAGGTGTTGAAATATTCAGAGGAATATTATTTCAGAGATAAATTGCATTCATCTGAAGTGAACTGGCCGCTATCGCTACTGGTCAAAATTGTGGCAGAATAATATAAGATGGCATGCACAGGCAATAGAAAATGCAATTTATATTTGCACACTCTGTACGGTACTGTATATTCAGTATTTCATTTGGCTGACCAAAATGCTTGCTTAGGTCCTATAAATGGCCCTGTCATAGTGAAAAAATGCTGACATTAAACCCCAAAGTTCCCCTGGTATTTGCCTTTTTCAAGCCGCTCTGATTTAAGAATGAATAATACACGTTATTTCTTCTGTTATAAACATGGCAGAACTGTTCTAATCTAAACATATTTAACTTTAACATAATCTCACTTATGTAAACTTTGATTTCAACTTTATATATATTACGGTCATCATTACATTACATCATTAAGCCTTAAATAAACCTGTACTGTAACATATTTTAACATCAACAAACGTACATTCATGCTCATAGACATGGCATAAATGCATACCATAAGCAATGTCAAATATGACAACCAGTATTTATGAACTTAATGTTTTAATACCTGAAAATGCTTGGATGATACATGTAGGAGCCAAAAAGAAAATTCACGCTTTTGAACTGTCTTATACATGTTTGAGTTAACCCCCTCTAGTGGCTGGATGAGCCGTCTGCTATAATAGGGCAGGATATGCTACCTGGAGGGTGTGGCCAGAGCAGGGGAACACAGTCTTTGACCTCACTCACTCACTCACTTCAAGGCCCAGGCTGCTGCAGACATGGCTCCCGCCTCATTCTGTGTTACTCCTTAGGTTATCTTTGTAATCTTTATTTTTACTTAAGTGTACAGTGTAAAAAGTGTATACGTCTAAGTGTTGTACCCATTCAGTTTGTATAAATAAATAGAGCCGTATTTTTGACAACACTTCTGTGGAGCCTGGAGCACTTTCAAATGCGAAGCATCAGACATTAATGCTCAGCCACCATAGTGGAAAAACAAGGAAATATCCACTACAATACATAATATACACAAGTAATAATCACAATAACAGATGTGTCAGGGTGTCAAGTTATTTTTGTATTTATGTGTTTTGTACTGATGAATAACTCTACCTCTTTGCTATGTTACAACAAAACACATATTGTAGTTATTTATGTGTATATTGTACAATATAGCAAATTAAATACATTTCAATCCATCATTAATAGGAGATGTACAGTATAAATATATTTATTTAGTGTGTAGAAAGGCTCTATTGAAGGTTTAGCGAAGCCTTTATGAGTCCTTGTTGACAAAATATTGTTAGGAGTCTTCTCCAAAATCTTCCTGCCATAAAGGTTTTCTATTACTTACAAAAAAGAAATCCCAATCAAACAAATAAAGCCAAGGGAGCAGAGAAATGAAATCCCGCAAATCCGCGGAAATAGACATTCCAATAGTTTTTTAATAAAGTAAACAGAACCTCTGCATCAGACAAATAAATGCCTCAAACAAGTCGTGATGCTGTTACTAAGGAATCAAGATGTCCGGGTAACCCAGAGACAGGGAGACAGGAACCCATAGTAAATAAATCACTGTTTGTGCATTCAAACTGTAGATCCTTGCATCACCACAGGTCATGTGCAGTGGCAGGAAACCGGAGAGGAAACATGGGCAATGCGGAGGGATGGACATTGTGAATGTCAAACGGGTGTATTTGAGGAACGCGTGCTGCATTCAGGGGAGCATGAACTGCAGAGACAATTCATCATAGCAGAAATTCTCCTGCTTCAAGGCCACTTCATGTGGAGGCACCCGTCTTTCAGCGTCCACCCCCAATGTTGCTAACCGGCGCGTTTCGCTCCCTGTCCTTCCAGAACGCCAAGCGCGGACACTGCACTCGGCATGTCACTGTCAATACATGTGTGCATTTGTTTTATTGGCTTCAAGGTTTATTATTAATACTTAGCCAAGTAATGAAATTGGTTTAACCAATCACAACGAACAATTTATGTCACATGACAATAACTGAACAACATTGATCATTCTGCTGCAGGCTGTAGCTGGCTATAGTTTCTATCTGTCTACATAAGAAAACGTGTACAGTATCGCTGCAAACCTCGGTTACTGTATGATTAAGGGCAATTCTAGGATCAGACCTTTAGCGGGGCTCAGCACCTAATGAGCATGTGATCTGTAGCCCTACAGTACATACTGTATAAAGGCTTATAAATAAAAAATGTCACTGTTGGCCAATTAATCAATAGGCTCCATAGGCTAATATGTTTCTATGTTTGTATTTGCGTTGGCTTAAGACTTGTTTATTAATTAAACATTAGTGAGGAGATATATTAAGCGTCAAAAAATAAATATATTTCCTGCATTCTGCTGAATGTATATGCCTTTCTATTTCTAGTGGAAATGTCTTTATTTATGTAAAGGAAAATACTCAAATCTGGAACAGGTGACGATTCAAAATATAATGGAATATAATTTAAAGGTCTTAGGCATTCTGTATTGCTTACAAATTCTCTAGTAGGCTATATCAACTTTTCTAATGTATTATCCCTGCTGAGTCAATATGCATACTGTATACAGTAGACATGGTTTACTCTTCTGTCCTATTTTCTTTGGGAAAGTAATCTATTTTAATGTGCATGTGCATATTGAAATCAATGATATATTAATTGTATTAATGTATTATTTACTAACCACGCTGTTCAAAAGTTTCTGCATATTCAAGACATTGCACATGGACCTACAGTAACATCTGTGTTTTGGAATGATTTTTAGAAATCATATAGGCTACATATAGGCTCACCCCTTGCCCCTACCACTTGGCCCTATCCCTCCGTTTTGTACATTCATGTACAAGTTAAAAAAAATAATTTGCTAGTATTAAAGCCTATACTGATGTGCCGGTAGCAACCAGTAGTTATCTTACTAATAAAAACTATTAAAAAATATATATATAAATAAAAAAAAACATTTGGTCATATTTCAATTATATTTCTGCGTCAATGTGAAGTTTTGAATGGATCGCAAATGTACAGTACCTACTAGTATATATAGTTCTACAGTATGTACAGTTCCGGTAATGTGTTTTCAGTCTCCATCAGATGTCACTGTGATATACAGTAACCTGCGTACAATTCTCTGATTTGTGGCAGACAAAAGATAGTCCCGTGAGAGAGATAATCACAGCTGATGAAGGTATGAAAATGTAAAAGCCGGTACAAACTTTGTCGCGTCTGATTATGCAATCAACGACTACTGAAGACGTTTGGGTCGAAGTGTTATTCCATTTCGTAGGGGATGATTTCAAACCTTGCCCATTAGCTCACTTTCAAGGGACAAGGGGTAGGGGTAAAACATTTTTAGTGGGATTGGGCCATAGGCTTTTATTTTATATGTTAGGTGTGCTTAATAATTAAACATTAATATTGTTTATTGTGATTATTTCTGGGACAATATATCATCCAACAAAAATAGTTATTGTGACAGGCCTACACTTTATCAGCCCTCACAAATGTTATACAATCAAGGTACTGTACTGCTGTACTGTATAGTGAAAAGAAGACATACAATCTGCCTCAATGTGAGGCAAGAATAGAATAAGTCAGACAAATTGGCTACAGTACATGGTCTCAATTGTGAGATCAACTGTTGAAAGAACTGAGCTTTGGTGTCAGGGTGGTAGCAAACCTCAACTCTCTCGTATAATGCATTTCTATTAACACTAGCGGCCTTCACAAATAGTCTGCTAGGAGTTCTAGCTTCATCTTTCTTTCTTTTTTGCTCACTTGTTTACGTTTCCTGCTCCAGAGAGAAGAGACAATGGTCTCTATCACCATTCACCTTGCGTCTTCACTGAAGGACAAAAGGGGCATGTTGTGCATGGTGCAATAGTGGAGTAGCTTGTCCCCAACATAACCTACACCGTCACAAGACAGGTGACTCTGGAATCAATTTATGAAATTAGCTGAACAAAAAGAGAAAAGTCATAGCAATGACAACATTAAATGCAAAACTGCTGCACTTCCATGTGTCTCTGATGAACAGTTTCTCTGTGAAGGTGCACTGTTTGTAGGACAATTAGACATTATCATTTGGAACACGGAGCTCTACCACAGCCTTGTTTAAATTCTGTTTAACTAAAAACATTTCAACTCAATTGAGCTGTCTCTTTCTGCGTGCCTGTCTGAGTGAACAGACCAAGAGACCATTGAACCACCACCAACATGGCCCTGTGAGGGAGGCCTACAGTATTTCTGGTCTGATATTCCTTCAAAGGGCCTTGGAGGCTCATTACTCAAGGGTCAGGCAAACTAGCAACAGGGATAAAACTTAACTCACTTGCCAATTTATCAGCACTGCAGTGAGGATTAAAAGACTGCCAACCCCCTGCTTGCATCGCCAACCTAGTACCTCCATCTTTTGTTTCAACAGCTTTTAAACCCCCTCTGCTTCACTAGATCGGTTTCATCACTTAAACAGAATTATGCCTTCTTCTTCCCCACATTGCAGGAGGTAGAATAAAAAAAAATCTAAAGGTACAGAGAAGATAACAGATAAGTCCACGTCTCATTGATACAAATCACCCCAATCAAGCTGCACAGGTGTGTTGGTGAGAAAATAAAGCGTATCATGCCTCAATTATAATTCAACCTTTACCATCGTGCAGAGGAGAAAGAGAGACGCTGCCAAACCCAATTACAACATTTGTGTTGTGGGCAGTGCCGGGCACATGCCCTCAACACCCCACCTACTCTCATTTTGTGTTCTGCTGGCACAACCAGCCTTTTGTGTGTGGCAGAGCTGCATCCCGCATCCACTCTGCTAGAAAAATCCACACAAAATATCCACTCTGCTCAGCGGCAGAAGCATTATCCGTTCCTAGGGGTGGGGCGGGGTGTGGTGTATTAAAAGCCAGCAGAAGAGGAGACAGCTGTCCCGGCCCACGTTTGCATGTGATCTCTACTTAGGGAGCAGGCTGGTATTCCAAAGCTCCATCTGAAAACAAATTAAAAAGGATTAGGGCCTGCCGCTGGAGCTCCCCTCCTCTCTGATGTCAGGGGGAGAGTGTCCCGTTGGCCCAGACAGTGACCTTCACTTTCCCCAAGTGTGCGGACTACAGGCGCAGAGCAGGGGGAACACATCGGGGGAACACAGGGTTGGCAGGGTGAAGCCAGAAGAAATGGTCCATAATGCAATAATGCTATGAAACACGCCTTAACGTAAATGCATTATTTCTCTCACCCGTTGCTATGCTTCTCTAAAACAAATCTACTTGAAGCAACATTCCACGATACGGTTACAATTTCAAACAAATTGTTGACTTTTGTATTTACCACAAAACTGCAGTCGAAATAATATTCACGAGGCACAGTATATCCTGGATAACTAAACACACTGTCCCTAATCCCATAAATAAACCAAGGGGAGAACTCTACCAGAAATATTTTCAATTGGATATTTAATATAAACTGACAATATACTGTAGGTAGCTGGACAACTGTATAGGCTATATGGGGCAACTACCACTATAACGGTATATCTTGCCCCCTGCATACAATTTGCACACACCTGGAAATGCCAGTTAAACAATCTCACCCACTCTCTGCTTTGAAAATGCCATCGCACACACACACACACACACTCACACATCCACGTTGAGACACGAAGTGACATTGGGTCAAACACTGCTTTATAAGTATGTTAAAGTGAGGAGAGAATTTCTTCACTGTAGTTATCCCCCCCTCACCCGATTTGAGGCACTGGCCACTGACAGCCGTGCATGCCTGCCCCCCCCCCGCCCCCGCTCTCCGCTGTCGGCTGTGAGTGAATCAAGGGCATTTCCCCCTGATTAGACAGACAACGGTGTGATCATCTTATGACGTAGCTCCCCCTGTGGCTACAGTTATACCGCACATTAATCAGCCTTCATTAACGCTGGTGTCACATGTATAATCCTGGTGTCATGTTGCCTGCCCCTCACCCCTCCACATCCCCCATCCCCCCCCACCACACACACACACACACACACACACACACAAGCAGCACAGACGTCTGCAGAGCCGTTCTGTCTGGCCTGTGGCGATTTCCTTTTTCACATTTCACTTGAAATTAGAAGACCATTGCCATTTCCAGTGGATACCAGCGGATGGTTGTCAGACTGCAGATTAGAGCTGGACGATTTCAATTCTGCTTTATTTGTCTTTTCTGTGGCGGACTGGGAACAATCTGACAAAAGCGTCATCCCTCTCTCCGTTTATTACTGACCCTGCAGAGATAAGAAGAGCTGAGGACAAAGCGAAGCGGTATGAGGGAGTTTCAGTTCCACTCCTCTGAAAGTAAGACTCAACGCAAGCCATGTGCACCGTTACAAGATCACACACATTTGGCCCCAGTTTTACTACCTCCCATTCTCTCCTCCAGTAATCCCTCTCCCTGACCCCTACGCTGGATGACTTAAGTCTTCCTCACAATGTGGGCTGATGGGATTTTAATGCGGGGTGTAAAAAGATGTCGGGTCACATGCGGACGATGGTGAGAGCTCGAGAGAGAAAGAGACAGAGAGAGCGAAGGAGTGGAAAGGAGAGCCAGCCAACTCTATTGCTCTCTCCGCTAAAGTGAGAATACATTGGTATTCACAGCGCTCTCTCTGTTTTGGACCTTCATCAGCGCTCAGGCTGCAGCCAACTGACACTGCCACAGACCCCCCCCCCCCCCTCCCCCGCATCCCCCCACACGCTTAGTAAAAGAGCCACTGTGTTAATTGGGCTAAACTGCGTTAGGGAAGGGGAAGCGAACGTTAATGCATGGCTGTAAGCAGGCGTGCATGAATCACATCTGGCAGGTTGGTGAGATCAAAGAAGACGTACGGAGCGTTGCGTCCCAGACGCTGCACTTCCTGTGTGTACACCTGGTAGCAGGGCAGCACGCTCTACCAAGCAGCTGAATGGGAACTCGCGGTGCGCACTATCAGAGCTGCAAATACAGTTTGTACTCCCTAAATGCTGCGTGTGGCGTCTGCACTGTGTTGTTGTCAGTGTGCAAGGCCGGTTCTAATGTTAATGGTCACGAAGCCATTTGCTGTTGACGAAGCCTGATGCCTGCTTCACTCAGGTCAGAATTTAAGATAGATGCACATGGGAATCTAGACATACGTCAGGTACTGTACAGTAGCTCAACTGGAAGCACTGCAATTCAATCTCACTGTGTCTAACCAGACGGGAATACTACAGATTTGACTTCACAAAGCTTTGCCAATCAGAAGGAAGAAATTTGAATAACAATTTAGCTTGGTTTTCCTTGATTGACAACTTACCTGATTCCATTCATGATCCAATCAAAGGGGATTAGAAGTTAGGAACAAACCCAATACGGTCCCCTACAGTATGTGTGTGCCATACAACATTGTTTCCATGTTTGTTTTATTCTTTAAAAGTGGGGCATTACTATAAATAGTTTGGTTAGAAGTGTTACTTACATCCTATCCTAAGAGATTTGTGTATCTATACTTCCTTGTAGTGCATATTGAGGATGAGGCCAGGGTTGAAGAATGTGCATACAGTGTATGAAAGCATGTGTGTATCATTTGCATTTGATATTGTGCACAAAAAGTGTGTACATGAAAGAAACTGAACAGACTTCCATAGTGGAACCAATCAAATCAATGTTTTGTTAAGTGCCTCTAACAACACAGGTGGCATCACTTAGCTATCAATCTAAACAGAAAACAAATTATAGTTATAACTAACTTGCATCATTGCTCTTAATTTAACCTGTAACATGTTAATTGCAATTAATTAACAGAGCAATTGTGTTGATTGCTGTAAATCTGTATTATAGTTTAGAGCTCTGAAATGTAATGTAGAGTCCAGGCCTATTATATAATATGTGGCTGGTACAATTAATGTTAAAAGCAGTGTAATACATTATTAAAACAATGTACAGTCAAATTAAATTACTGTACATTATCAAAAGCTAATGAACAAAATGTTTTGTCCACCTCTCAGACAAAATAATCACTGGACTACAATGAATGAAGTATATAATATTCTAGCATAAATTTAACTACATATTAGCCTGGAGTAAATTCCAGACTAATACACATCAATCTGTAATTTCTCAGTTAAATTTGATTTATAAGTTGCAATTGGATAGGACTACAGCAAATCAGAACAACAACACGTGGTATACAAATATTCCTCAATGAGTCATGACACTCCTCTACACTGTAACAAACCCGTCCGATATTAGATACAAGGTTGTGATAGGCCGGCTCAATTCCATAGTTTGTGGAAATCGGTCTGAATGAGAGGGTGGCTGAACTCACGGCAAAAAGAAATTGGAGATTGTGAGGTCAGGATGGTCTTACGAGGATAACTACAACCAAAAATACGTATAGTAAGTCACACTGTCATTAACATATAAAAGTAATAATGTATCCATGACTAAATAAATAATATCTAAAATATTCAACTGATTCTTTGAGGACGCCAGCCAGATACGTACTCCAAACCTGTATACAAAAAAAGATGCATTCAGCAATGTTTAATCCCATTGTGATTTGAAGGAAAGGCAGTAAAATGCTTGTCGTTTGTCAAGCTAAGCACTGCACTTTGGACCCGATAATTGCGTGATGGTGTGATAAAAATGAAAATAGTCACTATCTGGACAGCCCCAAACCACTATTGTTATTCTGTCCTACACTTTAGTGAGCAAGGCTACAAACTGGTCAATATAAACAACTTAAAAGTTTTCTTTACAACAACTTCAAAAAGACGATATTATTTCTGACAGCTCCTTTCACGGCTCTGAGAAGGCAATAATTGTGTATAGCGGGTGCGATGAGCAGATTTCGGCAGTCAAAGACAGGTACATGTGTCATACAGATAAAGACTGCTTAACGCTTGGCTACATTTTTCTGGTTACCCTCACTGGTTTATTTGGCTTATGTTTGCACACACAATTATGTACCTTTAGCCCTCCTCATACATGTCAAAAATAATTACACTGCATATGCATACAAGCCCAACAAAATAAAAAATAAAAAACTCTCTATAAAATGTACTGTAAACTACACAAACTGTTCAAGGAGGCCATTGCATTCTAATTGCTAGCAAGGTCAGAATGGCAGTTTTGCTGTTCCACCACAATGTTGGCCTGTCACTCACCACTTTGACAGGCATGCACCATGCCCCTTAAACCAGCGAGCTCAGAAAACCTCAGACTGCACTCTACTCATTATCCATGTTATCGTCAATTAGACATAGTGAATCTCTAAAAATGACTCATATAAACAGTACTGGGAGCCTGGACAACAGCAAAGCAAGTAAAACTAAACCTGAAAGTCAATAATAATCAAGAAATGCGTACAGATTATTGTAGCTGTACCCTCAGTGTCAGACACCTGAGCATAGTATGCAGTACAATGTGACTATCCATCATGTGGGTTTGGTGTGTGTGACAAGGGGAAAAGACAGAAGGCTAAATGATGAAAATCTCTACTGTCACCCAACCTCCCTACAGCATTCTCTCTGGGGGGGACACTCATCTGTCTTAGCTCCCTGATATCCAAACGCAGCTATATATAGGAACACAGGAGACATCCCATCTCTGTTCTGAACCTTTTCTACAAGGTCAGCAATTCCATTGGGGGCCCTGGGGCGCTGTTATGGGTCCTGGAGCGATCAGGTGTGAACACCAGGGAAACTGTGGGCAGTTTTTCTATAACTAGAGAGGGGAGCCTCAATCAAACAGATTGGTGGAAGCCTCCCATGTATGACACAACATTAATTACAAGATGTGATGTATGTACTGCTAATGCAAACCCAACACGCTGTAACACCAAAGGACTGTTAAACAGTTTGTATGTCAAGTGATATAAAGTGATTTTTAAGATGTTTTTTCTGGCCTCCCACTAGGAATGAGAGAGGCTGTGTCACTGCTGCTTTTGTTCCTCTCATGTCCTTAAGTCTCTCCGCTTTCCTTGCAGGCCACACACAGAGCATCATGAATAGAAAGAACATGCGAGTAGCTATCTCAACTTCCTCCTCGTTTTATTCATCCGCTTCACTTTTCCCTCTGCCGTAATTATTATTCAGTGACAGCCCAAATCTCCCAATGACAGGCTGCTGCCCCATCCCAAATATCAATTTTAATGTTGTTCGCCAGCTACAAGACACAACACAGTGACTCATGGGTTTTGATAGATTATTTTGCGAGCTGTCAAGTCCGGGCCCTGCGATAATGCGACAACGCCTCATTGACTTTTAGTAGGATGCAATTTGAGTGGAATCTCGGCGTTTAGAGCGGCGTGGCGCTGAAAGCGAAAGCAGTCGCGACCCTCTCCCCCTTCACCGATGACGTCCTCTCCTCTGAGGCTTTTAAATGTGCCGGTAGGAGGAAAAGAGCCAATGGAGCTGTAAACTGCTACGGGGGGGGCTGACAAGAAAGAGATGAAAAACTGAGCAGGTATCCTGACTGTGTAGCACAGGAGAGAGGCATCAAAGGCATCCAATGACAAGGAGACGGATGCAAAAAACATTAGCGGCGAACGGCGCGCGGTTAGCGCCGACGGTGACACCGGACGGCCGTCAGTCATGAGTCAAACTCGTCGAGCTTGTAAATGCTGTGTATGGATGTGTGACCTACCTGCGGATGAACTGGGGTGGGCTTCTTTTTCTCATGCCTGGCTGAAGAAGAAAATGACAAAGGGATCATGGGAGATGGATGGAGAGGTGGAGGGCGAGCTGGAGAGGTGGTGGGATAAAAATAAAAAATAAAACTGAAATAAAAACAGGAGGTTTTTTTTTGACATTGCTTTTTTTTTTTTTTGACATTCATAATGTCTAAAGGACACAGTGAGCATCCAGGGCCCTCCTCCCCTGTCACTTTATGACAAGCTCAGGCGCGCCACAATCTGGTGCCGTCCAGGTACCATCACTCCCGTCATTATCTCCAGAAAGCCATTCCATTCGACCTCTGCTGTTGACGCGCATTATTCACGATAGGAAGGGCCCTCACAAGCGCCTCAGCTTGGGAAGAGAGGCGCGGGTGTAAGAGGCGTGAGTGAGTGAGTGAGAGAGTGAGTGACAGAAGGAGAGAGGAGGTGAGCGGGGGATAAGAGAGACCAAGACATAAAGGCTGAGTGGACGCAAACAGCGCATAAACAAGGAGAGGGGTTCAAAGACGCGAAGCACTGAGGAGCTTAAAACCAACTCGGGGGACGGTGGATCCATTAAGCGCTGTGGTCACCTTCAAACGAAAATAAAATGACCGCTGCATGCCGTCTCCACCCCATGGCCAAAACCCCTCCCGCTTCCTCATTAGTGCATCAGTACAGCTCTAATGAGCTGGGGAAAAAAGCGTATATGTCGCGGGCAAGATGAATAGATGCGAGCCACGTCCCCATACCGCTGCCTAGTGCTGGCTCAGTCTCTGTATTTCACCTTAGGAGGGGAAACTTCCTCTCATACCTTCAGGACCTGAGGCGCCCAAAGGAGGCCCTAATTACCGTACATCATTCAACTAATTATCTTCAAAGCTGTTGTCATAGAAGGCTGTTTAGCAACACCTCACCATGGAAATGATATAATGCAGACAAGGTTTACAAACTAGAATAACACCTATCCATGTTGATGTGAGTAGACAAAGGGGCAACATCTAACGTATGCCTTAGTGGTGACGTTTATTTGACATGTTTTTATGCTGCTGTTACTGCTATGCAAGTGTGCCATATTCACCCTGCACACCCGACTTGTAAGGTTCAAAACACCTGACTATTACCACTTTCCATGTTTGCAATATGTCAAGGTTTGATTGAACAATTCACAGTTAATATGTTCTTACTACCACAGTAGATACTGCGCCCACACCGCCGGCATATTAGTGGGCCTGTGGCCACAGATCCATCCAAAGAATGTATCAATTAATGCTCACATTTGCATTGTAAGAAATGCAACTGTACTACATAAGAGAGCTGGCAGCATTTTCAGCTGAAGATAGCACAAATAGTGTACAAAGTATGTCTGGACTATGTCATGGCGGGGCAAGGCAAATGGTTTAGAACTGTTTCATTGACAATTTGCATATACATTAGTAGCATGAAACTGGGTTACCTTTACCATCTTGTTTATATAAGTCCATCACAAGGAGAGTACAGCTCAATTTAGCAACAGACCATACAGTACCTACAGAGACGATGCAAGACACATGCCACATATATACACAAGGCTGCTGTAACCCGCTTTTACAATAAATTGGAAAGCAAAACCAGTTTTGACGAGATCCTTGATGTTCACAGCCAGATATAAACGCTGACACTCCCCCTCCTGTGAACTTTTCAATAGCTGCAATTTATCTCTATTGACAAACTAAATGTTTCCATTCACCTCCTCAAACCAAGTTCACACATGTAAAAAATGAATATGTACTCACAGAACAAATGCATGATGGAGACTGTGAATAGGGGGCAGGTGGCATTGTATTTAGTGTCATATTGTTTCTATATCATAGTGTTTCTCTGTCGTATCGTTAATATTTAAAACATGTATGATTTTACAGCATTAAGGAAAACTAAATCTACGCATGGTACTGTGCACTGGGAAATACTACATTGTGCATACTGTAATGGTGCCGGCTGTCTCGTACCAATCTCAATAAAAGCATTATTTGTTTCCCTTACAGTCTGCTTGACTCAGGACATGCTTCTGAATATTACAAATATGAGAGTCTGCCTCTAAACAGTATGGCACGTGGCAAGATTGCCATGGTTAAAGAGATTGCCCTGAGGAAGCTCATGGGGTTTAAGGATCTATGTCTGAGGTTAAACAGTATCAAAACAATGACTTACTACGCTTGAATATGTTGTTAAGACAGTGGTACATTTTCAGTAACAAAGTCTGGGGGCTGAGGATTGTACATTAAAGACAGTAAGTCAGAGGAAAGGTGGTATAGATTTATCAAGGCTGGCCGAAGCTAGTGGAAGAGTGTGCTGAACTCAGTGACGGATTGAGCTGTCTGATACTGCTCATGACTCATATAGAATGATCATTGTCTAGAACAAGAGTCCATGGCATTATACAAGAGCAAGCTGAGAAATCGTTAATTCCGTAAGCTATTTTGGCAGAAGAGCATTGAGTTTATGAGAAAGTATTGTGGTTTCAAATTATAATTACCAACATGAAGAGATAAGATGCCATTGTAGACAAACTAAAGAGAGAAGCATGGGAGTCATCTTTTTGGAATGACACCCATAGAATTTCAAGGCAAAAGCTTAACTGGAGCTTGCATCACATCAGTATTGATCACAGATTCTCTAACCCTTTCACAGTTGGCTAAGTGGGATATCTACAACTAACACAAAATAACACGATCATGGTGCTTTGAGATGGAAAACAAATCATAACCGTTAACCGGAGTACAGCAATGCCCTTCAGACCAAGCCGGGGAGTCTACATGTCGTTTACACGTGACAGGCCTGTCACAGGAATCTTGTGCACAAACAGTGCACATTGAAAAGCACGTATCACCCCGCAATGAGCAATGTGAGCATTTATAAATGAAGAACGTGTTTAAAAAAAAGCCATTTTTCTTATATCTATCTCTGTCCGATATCAAACTTATGGGGAGCCTTGTAGGCCATAATTCAAACTCACCTCACACAAACACTAGTGAATTAGTTAATGTTCACTTATGAGTGTGAAGGGGTAAAATTCAGTTCTCACTAGTATATGTGAGAGGTGTTCAGTATAGTGTGTGTGAGTGCATTTCACGTATGTGTATGTGAGGGAAGTGAAGTCTGGATCTTCTAAATGATCCAAGAATCTCCTTGTTACAGAATACAACACTTTCTAACAATATTTTATTTAGTTAACATATACTTTACAGACAATCTAGTATTGTCTGTAAATTGCATAATACATACAATATATTGTTCGGGTTTATTTTGTTTGCATGTTTTTAAGTTGCATGGTTTGTCTTTTATTTCTAATTTATGAATGAGCGCCAGCTGTGGCAGTGAGTTACATGGCCCACAGAATGTGATTGTTGGGGGGAAAGGGAGAACCGGGGCCTTAAAAAACGACTTGTGGACAGGTACAAAGGGGAGTGGAATCCAGGGTGAAGGGCGGAATCCGGGGAGGAAGCAGAATCTGGAGCCCAGAAAAGTGCAAAGACCTTACCGGCGGAGGTATACGAGGGCCAGGAGAAGCACAGAGCAGCTAACAGAGTTGTGCGGTGATCGAGGCAGCTGGATATAAACAGTGGGATACTTGGTACCAAGTGCTTATGAAGGTCTTTCTTGGTAACATATTAGAAGAACATGATGCTGTAGATGCACCTTCCGTACTGACTCCTGTATTAGGACTTTTTATATCTTATAAAAACATGCATGCAGATTTCACAGCATTCAACAGTAAGCTTTCCTGGGCCTGACACATCATTGAGAAGTAATTTTAATTGAAAACTTGCTGGCCACCCCCCGCCACCCATCCCCGCGAAGGCCCTTGAAGTCAACCCAGCATATTCCTGATTATTATTATTATTATTATTATTATTATTATTATTATTATTAATGTATTCACATTCAATAGTTTCTGACCTATCAGAGGAGCATATAGTTGAGGAGCTGATTAATTGTGGTATGTCATTTTAGGCATTTTTTCCTGGAAATAAGACTAGGGCTAAAATAAGGAGCAGGTAGGGGTTCGGCAACTTGTTCAACAATTTGGTAGGCTGGAACTGCTGGGGATTGACCCATGACCTTTAGGTGGGAAGTACTGTATATCATAATATTATTATGATATATTTGAATGATCCATGCTAGCATACATTTAAATAAATAACATATACTGTATATGTGGCCGATATTTATCTTTACAATAAACTACTACAAAAAATACTGTTTTGCTCTAATTTAGACCATAACGCCTTATGGGGACAATAGTGATAGTATGATTCACTGAAAAGTGAGGAGGTATATATTTTGTGTGGCTTCAATGACGATTGCAAGACAGCATGGAATTGGATATACTGTATCCCAAAAAAGTCATATGATGACATTGAAAAACATGCATGTCAGAACATTTTAATGTTTCATTGTTTCCAAGCCTTTGCAGTTAGAACTATTAACAGAACTGTCAACGTGAATGAAAATCCTCTAATTTCCATTTTTCAATACACTTCAAATACATGCAGATAAGGCCACAGGACTGCATGGTTTACAATGAAATGGACAAATGAATGTAATGATGGGGTAATGGATCATTGAAACTCAGCTCACAAAGAGCCACCACTTAAAATAGCATCTGCAGATCCAATATTTACAGAGTAGCCAGTCCAAACAATTGGTGTAATACATTACTAGTTACTCAGAATTTGTTGAAAAACGGCTGAAAAGCCTGTTTAAGATAGTATAAAACCTATTTGGAGATATTTTTCTACAAATTGTTTTTTGACATACAGTATATGGCCCTAAATTCTTAGATCTCCATGGACCATTGCATGCCATTGCATGTAGACTAAGGGACTTTTACTACATGCAAAGACTAGACGTTACTATGGGATTCAAGTTGCATTTTGAGGTGCAAAAGTAAATGTAATGAGAAACAGCAGGAGTACTAAGATAAAACAACATACTCTCGATTCTGTCAATTTGATGGTGGGATTGATTAATTGAGTCATTTGACATGCCTGCTCACTTTCCAAAAAAGCTGCTTTTTCAGCGTGTCTCTGAGGAAATCACTCCTAACTACAGCTAATAGGCTGCCATACTTGGAGAGTCAGTGGTGTGAGACTGCACATAAATATGTGCCAATCAATCAGTTTGTTTCTATTCAGCTCCCTATTTCAGGTTGTACAACTCAAAACATAGCGCCGCTCAATTTAGGTGTAGATAGAGAGAGCGTGATGTACCCATAGCCTGACTGACAGGCCCAGTGAAGACGTGATAATTTGTTAGGGTCAGCATGGCCCTTGCCACCCCCTGTCCCCCTGTCCCCCAACCCCACCCGGTGACGATCTAAACCAGGTGACAGTCAGGGTGAAGACAGGATGCCAGCACAAGCACAAATTCTGCACTCGTTTGCACTTCACACCTGTGTCAGCCATGGCAGCCCCTGTGCCTATATGGTGTAATGAGGTGGCTTAAAACTAGCATGTGACACATGCCCAAAAAAAGAGAGAGAGAGAGCACGATGGAATGCATGTCTTTCTCTGGTATTTCTTTATGAGGCCGGGGGTTTGGGATCAGAAATGTCAAGAATGTGTCAAGAGTTTATGTACAAACTTTGTTGAAAACCAATAGCTGAAAGAAGTTTAACTTTGCTGGCCAACAAGTTTGTATTTATAAATTGTCCTCCTACCAACATTTCTATATCGCTGCCATTGTACAGTACTTTCAGTCATTGTACTTAAAATAACATTCAACTTCCTTCTTTATCTGTGGCAGAATTTACACTGACTTGTAAGGAATACATTATGATTAAACATAGTCCAGTGTTACCTACTTTAAAAACCAAAACCACTAAAAAGAAAAGAACATTTGTATTTGTTAGTATTGTAAAACTACCTACATCAACAATAGAAGCGAAGTTCTGACATTTATAAATGTCTATGTTGAATTATGTCCTGCATGCACATGCAGCTTTAAAAATATACAGCATGTCCATCACACAGTGTATGATGTGTAGTATTTTCACCCACGTAATAATCTGTTTGTGATTAACCAAGGAAAAACTAAATGTTTTAAGAATCAATCCAGAACAAAGGGTTAAGTCATAACCCATTAATGTTCAGAAGCAAAGATATAAAATACTTCAGCATATACTCAAGGAGCTGTCAGTATGATTTAAATATCAATTAATTTGATACACTTATTGTAGAGGATTTTAAGGTAACTAGGTTTTGTTCATCAGTCAGTAAAACATCTAATGAGACGGCCAACTTTTTTATGTTTCCACAAAGTGTATGAACAGCTCATCTTAAAAAGTCATTAGTCTAAAGTTAGAGACTTAATAAAGTCAAAAGTCAGAGGTCTTTTAAAAAGTCATTGATCACATTAAATTGCTATTAACCTTTTAGATTTAGAATTATAGAGCTTCTGAGCATGTACTGTACCACGTAATTTCTGGCACAGTTCTTTATTAGGTTAGCCTCATAGTCAAAAGTTGATGGTTATCATACTTCATACATATATTTTTCTCAAACTCAATGTCTCCAGGTCATCGTAATTGAAATTCATATTGTAACCACATATTGTTTTGTATACAGTAAGTAGATTGAAAAAGAAAAGTACTGGGGTTACTGCTAGTAATCTTTTATAAATAAGAAAATACAAATCTGTCCATCTGTATATAGTTCCTGTTTAGATATATGATGACGTCATCCATTGCTAAAGAAAATACACAACTATATCCATAAATGAAATTATGACTTGAGCATGTGAAATTTACAGTATTGTTATTTTGTAGTCATCTGTAGTAAAATCTCTATTGTAAATATTAATACCTTACAGTATGTACTGTAACCGCAAACATATACTAATACCTACTGTATGCAATGAACTTTGTGAAAAGCTGTATTATAAATACTTTCACACTGAAATGCACTGTATTTAGAAACACATTTAAGCAAAAAAGTTCTGCATTTTACGAACATTTTCTCACTTAACACAAAACAGATATGAAAATATGAGTGGCATAAGATTTGATACTCACTCTTTTCTATCCAGTTAAAATTGAAGTACACTGTAGGTGGTTATAAAAGCCCCTTGTCACATTGCTTCTTTCAGTTTGCAAACATTTACAGAATGAATGATTCAATTCAGGGCCTAAGTGGCAGGAATCTCTCAAAAGAGTAGATAGATGGCTCTCACATCAAGACCTGACATATCAATAACATCAGGCAAAACCTATCTTTATTACACTACCTTTTCCTCCTCATTTAGTAAATGGGGGAGATATGAATTCAATGATGATGAAACAGTGACAATAATGAATATAATCTTATGAAATTCTAACCATAAATTAAATTTACATCTCAAATATAAACCATTGCAAAATAATTTAGCTACTCCAACCAGCATCCAACAGTATCTCTAAAAAATATCAGTATATAAAGTTTACCATTAAGATTAAATATAATTGTGTGTGTGTGTGTGTGTGTGTGTGTGTGTGTGTGTGCGCGTGTGCTTGTGTGTGTGTGTGTGTGTGTGCGCGCGTGTGTGCATGTGTGTACAAACTTATCAGGTACATACATACGGGTTTATAACAATGTTAAAATGGGCCTTTCTTCACAGACTTTGTATTAAAGTATTAATACAAAAGGTTGCCTAGTAGTTATGAAGTGTTTTACTGCTACAAAATGTGCATTTTCACTTAATATTGAGGTCCACCTTTAGAATACTTTAGAACAGTGCAGTTAATTATAATTCTAGTGTGTAGTCTTGTTTGAGAATGGGCTGAAATTGTAAGCAGTGCAGGTACCCGGACAGTTGAGATTAGGAAAAACAATGTAACAGCATTAGACTGCTGTCTCATCACTGGAAGAAGATGCTGTGCATACAGTCACTGACTAATTAGTGCAGTCGTGTTGATGCTGCATTGCACCCAATAGTCGCTCAGTCCAAATTTTGTTCACGTGACCTAATCCTACTCAGCATTTTCCTAAAAGTGATACCAACTGAGAGACACAGGCATTTAATGTCATTGCATACAGTATAGATTACTAGTGTACTATTGGTCCCGAGCATTCAATGGAAGAGCTAACCCAACACAAAGAGACAAGCGTTAAGAGCAGCACCGTATTAAGCCTTACAATCATTTAAGCAGTCTTCTGAATCTGAATATTTCATGAATGCTCTAAATGTAGAAAACATATCACTTATGCATGTGTTCAGAAGACACAAGCTGTACATATATTTGATTCACCAAACGCATGAATGCAAATATGTACTTGCAAATATTTCAGATTTGCATGTGAATGCACCGCCCACCCGCACTCACACACAAAATAAATACTTACTGTATACCCTGCGTTCACACGGACGACAAATGAGGGAGACACGCTTGTCGCTTATGGGCGTTCCTGGCTTATTGGTTGGATCAGTTGTTCCAGCAGCTGCCTTCACTCCCATTGGCAGTCGCCATGTCACTTCACTCAGTATTTGCGTGAAAGAGACCTCTGGTCTGTTTTCGCCCCACCTAGCTGGCTTGTTTCTTTTAGTCATATATCGCCAAGTCTCATTGAAAATGAATGGCAGCCGGTCGCTTTGTCTCCTTCGTTTGTCGTCATTATGAAGGCACGGATAGTCTTCCTACTGTACTAAAGACTTTTTTTTACTGTAGGTTTTAAATTCAAAACTGAATAAGAAAAACAATAAACAAAATATAGGCACATTATAATAATTCACAATGTTGAGAGTTTTACTAAGTGAGGCCCATCTGTTACAGACAATTTCGTTCAGCTGACACCAACCACCAGGCACCATGCAGTTGATATCAAATATCTGCTCTCCCTATTATTCTAATGATCACTGTCAATCTTGATGGATTAGTGTGCATTATCGACCTGGAAATATGAATGAGAGAGACAGAGTCAATGTGCATCGCTGAAGGAACAGTCTGGCTTTATGGGCAAACCCATTAGTGGCGTTAATCAGGATAAAACGTCTATGTCATCCATTTTCAGTGGCTGACCGCAATAATGACTCATTAAACATTGTGTTTCAGAGAAATCCATCTCCATCTTGGCCCAGAGATATTCTGAGATTATTCACATCACTGTTCTCAACTAAACTATAGCATCAGATCAAAATGTAAGGACACTTTACGTGGGACATGAACCAAGATTAAATAAACCTAGTATGGGGTTAATTGGGAGGCAAGTGCCTATGTGACTGTAACATCATGTCACATCATTGTAGATTTGCAGTGTTCATAGTGTCAGGAGTATGTTCATGAGAAACAATACAAAATGGATACTGGTTTATGGAGACAATATTATACAATGTATATACACAGTAGGCTAAATATTTGTGGAATGGTAAACCTGACATCCATATCATTCTGAACCACAGACAAAATAACGTCAGTTTTGAGGGTGACTATACAATCAAAACTTAGTGAAAACAAAAATATTGTGAAAAAAAGTTCTCATTTGCACACACTTTCTATGCATACACTAAGTCAGGGTGAGAAGATCTATGACCACACAGAAACTTGGGAGCATATTGATTTACTTAATGAAAGGATTTCCTATTGGCTTAGCTGCTCCAGGGAGAGCTGAGTTCATCAGTTTTTTTATATCCTTAAATACAATATCTAAAGACTGCAGAATGAGGGCTAATGATGCTCCAAAGATTTCTGTTGGCTGCAACTGCCTTCAATACACCAGGTGGTAAAGTAAAAAAAAAGTTTAAGCCACCCTGTTTAGTTCAAGTTTATAAAACCACATTTACAGTAGGGCTTTATACAAACATATCAGTGCACATTATGAACATTTTACAGAAATATGGCTATATTATAACTATAGAAAAATGCATGTAGAAAAACACATCTATAAACACAGAATTGCACAACTTGCACACATTAGCAGACAAATTATCAGACAATTACAGATTTAAATAATTCAAAGAACACCAAATTGTGGTATACTGTTTTAAATGAGCCTCCATATTAATTTCTGGAAAACGTTTTTTCCAATTATAACACTATAAAATACAAGGGAAATTATGAAATTACTTATGAGTAATAATTAACCAATATACCAGTAATAAATTCAAACTAGCAAATACTAGATAATTACTTCATATTACTCAGTCCTTATTTATTTTTTTCTGTATAATGACAATAATTTTGCTCCTCCTTTCCTAATGATCCTTTGTTGCTAAAGTAAAGGAAATAAGACTAACAAATTAACACTTTCGTGTAAAATCATCCAGCAAACACTGCGAACACACTTAGTAATGTCAGCTCCTAGTAGTTTGGCTTGCATTGCAATGAGACCTTCACTGTAATCAGTCAGGTATAAATGTAAGACAAAACAATATGTTTCCATTAATGGTAATGTATTTACTCACAGGGTACAAACATCATTAGATATGCACTACACATTGCATCCCATTTCTCATTCAAATTTAGTGGACTCTGGCCCAATCCATTTCCTCACAAAGAAGGATTCTCTATACCAAACTAAGTATGAATAATGCTGTAACATTTGAAATATTTGCAAACGGAAAGAAATACAATACATGTTATAAAATATTACTGAGTACATAGTAAACAATCAATTAAACACACAAGTCATTGATTCATAAAAATGCCAGTATCTAGATATTTTAATAATAAAATTGGTTTTGAAAAGCTTGGTCATATAGAGATGATTTTATTTTGTAGTCCTGTCATAGCCACATTCTGCCACTTACATTAAGTGCATTTAATTGAAGTTAAAGTCACAATTGTCTTGCATCAATGCGAACTGGTGAATTGTTTTTTAGGTTTAGGTTGAAAATTGCTCTGCTACTGGTGAATGACACTGTACTAGCAAGTACACGTTTGTGTGTAAGTAGTACTGTATATTAAGATAAAATCATTCTTTGAAATGTATGCCATCTATAATGTAGTCTGTAGTCTTCCATATTTGAATTATTTTTTACAGTAGACTACAGACTACATTATAGATGGCATACATTTCAAAAACAGAAACATT
This sequence comes from Aphredoderus sayanus, assembly GCA_027564795.1. Taxonomy (NCBI): domain Eukaryota; kingdom Metazoa; phylum Chordata; class Actinopteri; order Percopsiformes; family Aphredoderidae; genus Aphredoderus; species Aphredoderus sayanus. The sequence goes on from JAODUG010060904.1 coordinate 30,671, forward strand.
TCAAATGTTTGATAGTAGGGTATTTCATACAATTGTGTCAGCTACCATAAATACAGTATAACATATTATTTACAAAGCTAACAATACAATGGCTATTCTGTTGACTTGGAAATGTGTCAAGCTTTTAAAATAACTTAAACTAAACATACAATCATTTTCAATACCTTCAGTCTCACTTTGTAGTAATCACAACACTACACAGTACCTCTAGCCTCTAGCTGTTAGTACCTCTAACCTCTAACAGCTCAACAAGGTTGTGCTCATAAATGCATTCCTATGGAGAGCTCTGAAACCTCCAAGTCCAGCCTCCTGAACAATGAAAACCAATGTTTCTGGTGAATCTCGGCTCTTGATCACTGGTATAACAATGAATTCCTGTGGACAGCTCCAATACTGTTATTTGCTGTTTCTATTTTATAAGGGCATTACAGACCCGTTGCCAATATTGCATGACTGAATGCCACTTGTCCAGTAATTTCAGACGCCTGTCTCATTGTAATCGGTTTGAGTCTCATTCATGATCAGAATTAACCTGGCAAATCACTCCACCACGTAAGAACTGCCATGGCATGCACCAATACCACAGAATAAAGAAAGATTCATCCATGTTTTCTGTATTTTTTTACTGTTACTTATTCACAAAGCCCATGGTGCTGCGGAAGATTCCAACCTGACTTAATTTCACCCACGAACAATTACATGACTAAAATATAATATTCCTTATTGAGCCAGCATCACACTGAGCTGTTGAGTGCACTCGCTACCTCTGCTAGCTGCCTCTCCTGGGTGATATTGCTTTGCACATGCTAAGATTGTGTAGAAATTGCAGCATGGACTACTCAATATCTAGGGTTAGTTTGTGCTTTAAAGGGAAAGTTGTGTTTTGCCTTCCTATCACTAAAATGTCATCGCCATGACCATGCAAGGATTTAACCAGATCCCTAGCTCTCAGTGGACTCGCAAAAGAGCTTCAAACTGTACTGATTCTGGCAGACAAACAAGTCAATTTGTAAGTTCAGAGTATCCAAGCACATACAGTATAGGCAGCATATACAGTACAGCATACAGCATATACCTAAGAAATAATGATCAAAGTGAAAAAGCGTGGTTCCTTTAGAGGCCCATTGACAATCAATTGTGATTTAAGAGAGCTGTCTGTCAACAGATAACCCTTCCCAGAAGCTGTTCTTCAAATTACATTCAATTAACAAAACACCCAAGACTAGCAAAGTAATGTTCTGGCTCCAAAGTGCAATCTGCAGGACAGAAGTCTTGATACATTTTAACGTAATGTACCAGTGTTCCACAGCAACAAAGTAGTATTGACATAGAGCGGTACCGTGAACGCACAGACACAGACTATATGCTATAGACACTGTGGTGTGTGTATACATTGAAGTGCAAATGTTTGTGTGTATATACTGTATACTGTACCGGTATATACACATACTAACACACACACAGACACGTAAAAACCCTTTGTAAAACATACCAGTCATATTAGCATCTCATAAAATGCAGATGGCTATTCATTCCCCAGGCTATGTACTTGCTTCAGCTCTGAGAATTGTAATCTACAACAAAATACTGCAGTCTCTTAAATTAATTTGTATTTATGATTAGAAGTGTGTGAACACACGCACACACACACGCACACACGCACACACACACACACACACAGTTAAGTCGTATCACTGTGTGTGTCAGCATGAGTGTGCGTCTGTTTGTGTGTGCACGGAAGCCTTGTACAAGGCAATAATCTAAAAAACAAGATTATTTGCATATGCTTTCAAATTAGGCTGCCAGACTGCTCTGCCTAGTGTTTAATCGAGCATTTGATCAATTCACCACATACAGCTGTGTGGAAACCCCTATTTCAGTCCCCCCACCCCTCCTGGGCAGTTCATTTTTCTCACTACTCGCCAAGCAAACAACCCTCCAACATGCCTCATCATAACCTCCCATATAAACTGTTTAATACTGTAAGTTTCTTAATTATTTATTAATCTATTTGAATATGTAACAGTTTTTTATTTGCTGTATTTCATGGTGGCTGCAAGTAAATTGTGACTAAATTAACTTTAGTCACATTTAGTAACAAGGAAACTTTTCTGATGAAACTGATACTGTACGAATGAATGAATTAGCCGATTTTTGTTGGCACATCTGTTGTACTGTCTCGTTTAGGTCATCTGTTCAGCATCAGGTCCACAGACAGACAGTTAAACAGAGGACTTTCTGCGGGCGGATCCGCACATCGAAGGCACCTAGTTTAAAAGTGCATGTCACTGATGGGCGGTAAAGCAGCGGACACGCTGTGGGCGGCAGGCAGATCCCGAAGTCGAAGGCACCTACTGTATATAAAAACGTTTTGTATAAGTACATAATGCCTCTCACACAAAGTAAGTAAGGTAAGTAGCAAGTAAAGTAAAATTGTTCAAACATTCAAAAATTATTTACTTGCTTTGCCTTTGTTTGCGGTTTTAATTATGAAATGTGCGACTGCAGTAGACTATCGTACAGTAGCCTATAGCTCACACAACAACAATACACACTAGGTTAATCATTTACGACTCTGATCCTTTATTTTCTTTTGTTATTCTAATAGTGAGATTTACTTATTATATTACTCAGTGATCCTTCACTTAAATTATATTATGTAGGTAGCCTTAAGGGCATACACAATCATTATGATACCACATTGCCCTTCACTGGATGCATAATGAGTTTCAATAAACTCAGTTTATTCAGAAGTCATACTGTACTTCCGTGGTTATTTTAATGAAAGTAACTCAAAAGTAATGCAAACGTACTGTAAGCATTACAATTGTGAGACAATAAATAATTACTCTTAAATGGCAGTAACTAGTAATCTATAATGTATTACATTTTGCAAGTAACTTGCCCAACACTGGTGTACAGCAATGTGACAGGGAAGATGTCACGGGCTGATGGTCGGGAAAAGTTCCCCTGTAAATCTGTATTGATTACCTATTGCTGACTCTCTGCTGTAGAGCACTTGGCAAGAGGTTGATTTTGTCTGAGTGCTGCTCAAAGCAGAAATACATCTGGTGATGGGGGAGCATTTTAGGTGGTAGAAGTAAGCTGACATTTTGCAGTGAGGAGGACAAGCAGGCACCTTCATTCGGTGCACATCATTCCATGTAACACCTGTCCTAATCCCCATGCAGTCTCCCTAAACAATAACAAAAGTAAGAACGTGTGCAGGTTCTAAAGGAGCGATGCTTTTCAGTTGTCAGACAACATGGTGCTTGCTTTCCATTGTCTCTGTGTTATACTGTACTACATGTGATGTTTACCAAGGAGGTTGTGGGTGGTAAAGGTTATTCCCAATGGCGCAGGAGAGATTTTTTAGGTGTGGTGAGCCAAACTGTTAGCAAAAGGTCTCTTTTCTAAGTTTATGCAATGCTTGATGAGTTATTTCACGTAATTTATGTTTAATAGTTTAACACTGAAAAAGTAATAATGGGATATACAGTAGGACTACTGCACTGTTTAAGACTCCATGGATGAACAGGAGTCAAACAATTGGATATTAATTTGTAACTCGGGACCGTCAACAAATTACTAATAAGAATGCAAGTGCTATAGTGACCAAGGGATCGTAAAAATATCTTTGCATCTAAATGATGAAGAGCTGTAAAATAAATTGTGAAAGCTTTACTATGAGAATCGGAATCGGCCAGTTAGGCGTATAAAAAACAGGAATCGGAATCGTGCATCCCTACTTGAAAGAAGTCTAAGATGTTACATTCATGCGACAGACATTCAAAGTTGATGTGCATAAATCTTCTACATGGTTGAGAAGAAACAATAAATATTATAATGTACAATACAATAATACATTAGGAATTACTGATCATCATAATAAAAATCTTTGACAAACAAAAACAATGTGCTTTTGATAAAGATGCTGTTACCTCACTGAGCACCGCAAGGGCATATAATACTCATGTGGGTCAGTCTGAGGAAGACTAGCCTTCTGAATATCAACTAGTCTGTAGCTTTGTCACCTGCCCTTTTCTATGATGCGGACTTCATATTTCACAGCCTTGTCTGGGCACAGCCCTTGCAACATAGAATTTATATGTGATTACACGTTCACAGTCTATCCTGTGTTGTCATAGGATCCAATACCCGCATTCTGATGGTATCTACAGTAGAGCCTCGGTATGTCAGATGATATGGAATAGTGATTTAAGCTGAATTGACATGCTGGTACTAGAAAATATATATATATTTTTTTTTTATATTAATAAAAATAATATATTGTATTATTATTAGATATTCTTATAAAAAATATTCCACATAATTACATAATGAATACATATTTAATCATAATAGTAAATTAATAAAGACAAGAAAACATGAAAAAATTGTAATAACTTATAACCTTATATACACCAAAACCATATGCACATTTTGGTGCCTCTTCAAACATTTGCAAGGACTTCAGCCCTTTCCAGTGCTGCTAGTTCAATATGTATCTGCATTAACCACTTTGTAGATAGCATTGTGCTGGGTAAACTGGTGTTTAGCTCCTTTTGAAGGGGGTAAGATGAAACAGCACCGGGTTTTGAACTAATTATCCCATCTTGTTTACTTGGGATAACCAACTTCCACCACACAGTTGGCCTAAAGCTAACAACAGCCTAGGTGGCTGCCACAGGCAATGTACTGTATATGAAATGTATATGTACTGTATAATATTTGGGGCGACAGTGGCTAGAGCAGGGCAACAAGTGATCAAGAAGTCAGTGGTTCAAACCCCGTTAACTCCTTAACCCTCGTAATGTACTCTGGGTCAAAATGACCCAAATCACTAGCTCTTTGTGGCA
>JAODUG010060916.1:0-10000 GCA_027564795.1 Aphredoderus sayanus
CTCTCTCTCTCTCTCTCTCTCTCTCTCTCTCTCTCTCTCTCTCTCTCTCTCTCTCACACACACACACACACATGAATGCCAATGCAAACAAACACACACACACACACACACACACACACACACAAATAGCTGGAAACAACACTGATATTCTGATATTGAAAACAGACCAGCAGGCACACATTTTGCAAGCAGTGAGGGGAAAGTATTATTCGCTTAAATGGCCGAGACGTGAGGCTGGCTAGCCGTGTAACGCATCAAGCTAGACCCAAATCTGTCACACACAGCCCCACGCATCTGCGAAAAGCGGCATCAGCATTGCAACGCAGTGCCAGGCGTTAACTATGAGCCTTATGCTGGGGGAATTGGAGGGGGGGATCACAGTCTCGGTGTGTGACTGCTACACGAGACTGACACCTGTCATGTCTAGTTGATGGGGCCAGGAGATGGAGAGGGGAGGGGGATGTGGCGGTCGGACACACTGCAGGCATTGCAGAGGTTATTGCTATGGCATCGCAGACTATGAAGAGGGAGTGCTAACAAGGATAACATCGGTAGTGGGCTGAGAAACGTACAGGTTTTCATCTTTTCCTTTCAACAAAGGAGATGGAAACATCAAGTAACAAGAGGAAGAGGGAGAGAATTGACTGCCAGCAGAGTCCATGAAAATGGGGACCCTCTCACATTCCGTCACATACACACACATGCAGTATACATCACATTCCAAACATCCAGAATACCTTCATTTAGAAAGGTAACAGTAGGTTTAATATTTTCCATCCATTTGCCGCGTCACCCAATCTAACCCACTGACAGGTACGAGACACTTCACAGTTTTCACCAACAGGGGGCAACAGTGTGCACAACTACCTTAATGCCTTGCCGTCAGCAGGCAGGTAACCGAGAGAGGCAGACAACTCCCAGAACTTCAGGAGGGAGCATCTGCGGAGCATCAAAATAATCTGTACTCTTCTGAGAAGCAGTAAATTTGTCCGAGGCAGGTCAGGTTCACTCCACACATTCCTGGAAGGAGGCTGACTCTGCCATATACAGGCTGGAGAATTCACATATATTTCCTATAAAGGAGAGTGTAACAAAGGAACATCCGCCGACATTATCAGATGCATGATTTTGTTAGCTTCATTCTTTGTTGGCATGGCTGTCTGTCAGCCTCATTCTGATCAGATCATTTTGTAGCTTCCACCTCTTACACTGTACATATATTACTTTGAATGGACTATTCTGCTTTGTTTATAAATGTGCTCTATAAGTGCATTATTATTAATTATTATTATTATTATTATTATTATTATAATTTTTATATTTACTAACCTAAAACAAAACGGAACTGTGGCCATTTTGAACATCTGTGTTGTGGTTAAGGAGGGGGAAGGGGGGCCGGGGGTTACTTATCTGGACCTGGATTATTCCAAAATGGAATTAAACACAGAATCCCCGTATTTGTTGAAAAAAGACAAATGAGAAATGCAATATCAATATTCAAAACTAGGATATTCTTTACAAATGTCTCCCTAGTATCACTGATGTTTCCCTCTAACGTTTACTGACTACAGTATGTCAGGCTGTCACAATAGGTCAGATATTACAGCACAGCTGTGTTCAGAAATATGTCGCATAATGGAAACATTTTGTCACTGTAGCAGAAACTGACATCAACTGCAAACCAATTCGAAATTGATCTGAGATGTTGACTGGCAACTTGTGAGTGTCTGTTCTACTTCTGTTCAATCAACATTTCCCCCCCACAAAGACCACAAACAACCAAGTTACTTAAATGCTTCTGCACTATCGTCATAATTAATGAGGTGATCGCTGAGCAATTCTGTGTAAAGAAAATCTCCTTCAATGGAAAAACACCCACCAACTCTCAAAAGATATTGCTTTAATTACGAATAAACACCATGTGTTTAAAAGCAAACCTGTTGTCAATCCCTTTCACTAGAATACAATATGTCTAAGCGTGTGTGGAAAAGAATGCAGTGCTGACGTCTGACGTATGTCCAAAGCTGCGGCCCACTTTAAACATCTGCACGCAAAGGCACCCGTTGCAAATACACGGGGTTCACATGCAAACCCCACATTAAAAACATACAAGCACAAAGTGTGTGGAAAATACATGACTGAATAAACGGGGTACACAGTAGAACCAGATGCCCAATCAAATACCCCAGCCTGTGCTTTTTCAAAGCTGCCCTGCTTCGTTCAGTTGGATTAACAAACATCCTGGAAAGGTATGGAACACTGCAGTGTAGTCAGTGAACAGTGTGTTCAGTTCAGCTCTGCTGTTCTCTGCTGTAGCTTGTTCTGCTAGTACCTGTCTCACAGGATAGCGGGCCGGACATCCAGCTGTGCCAGATAGTGAAGGGAGTGCCATGCATACCTCAGGGAAAGCTAGAAGGTTGTACAGTTATCTCCCAGGGTGTAATTCTCAACTATACAACCTACTACCTCATCCTGGGAGCATGCAGTCAACATACAGGGCTTGTGTGTCCACGTTTATCTTAGGAAAATAACCAGTGCATAGTAGAAGCGAAGTAGGAGAGAAATGCCAACTTGGCCAAAACTCTATATTTACAGTCATTTTAAAACATGTTAAGACACTAAGTAGACCTCAATGTGTTTTGTTCAACAAACCCTTTAAATACAGCAGCATTGACATCATTAACAAAACTAACAAATGTGTATCTTTTATGTAGACCTCAGGAAAACTAGATGACTGCCATGGCATCAGTGAAGGAAGGTCCTCTTATAATAATAAACAAATAATCTCAGATTTTCTGAACAAGAAAACACACCATCAGTCACCATGCAGAGAGAGATAGAGTTAAACATATATAGTACAGTATTCCTACACATGCAAGACTATGCCTGAGTTGGATAATAAATAAAAAAAAGCAGCAGTATATAACTAACGCCAAGAATAATGGTCCTGGGCGTTGGCATACAGCATACATGGGCTACAGCTTTATACTCCACCCTTTTGTGTGAGAGAGACTGAAGTAAAGAGAGAGAGAGAGAAATAAAAAGAAACACAGGAGATAGAAAGAGAAGAGAGGGAGGGGTAGTTATTGACGTCGCTGGTGTTTGCTGAGACGGTTGTTTGAGCTGCACGTACAGAGACCTGTAGATACAATCTTGTGGTGTCAGTTAACACAAGTTCGGATCTACGGGTTTGGGGCCGTGAGCAGACATCCTCTTCCATTAATTAAGGATGAACAAGAGGTATTCACTTTCCACTCATCTGGAAAGAACAAATATGTGCCTGTTTTGTTTGGTTTCCATATCTGTACTGTAGTATGGGTTGCATATAGATGTGCAACAGGCAAATGTCCCTGTGCTGTATAGACAATAAATGAATGCGTCATTTACTTGAAAGACAAAGATCATTTTAAAAAGTAATGTACTCTATACAGTATTTTTGCTGCACATACAGCACTGTACATATACAGCACAATACCATACTGTCTTAAATGCATTGAAATCCACTGAACACTTAATTATTTGGCTAAATGTTCCAAAAAACAGCAAATCCATTATCTAAACAGCATAAGCCTAAAACCACTATATTAGTCATGTTTCCTGTGACAAATTACAGTACTGTATTATGATAATATAACAACTCCTGGTAAAATCTAAAATTCAAAAAGGAATATGAGAATTGTGAGAGGTACATTTCTAAACTTTCTGAATATTTTCCACAAAACCGACAGTTGCACTAATAATTTAACACTAACAAAAAGTCTCTAAATCTTTAGAACTACTACTACTACTAATAATATAACTCTTTTATCACACTATACTGTTTGTTTGCCAAGCAAGTACTTCTTTCACAAACACTTATAAACCTATATTTTCTTACTCCATACTAGTGATTTCAGTAAAATATTTAATAAAGGTACACTTTATAAAAGGCATGCAACTTCTCAAATGTGGCTAAAATGTAATAAAAAAAGATTTGGGAGATTTTGTATTCAACGTGGCTTAAAAATTATTAAATATTGAAGTTGCTCATATCATAACTGAAATTAGCTTAATAACTGAAATCATATGAATTAATTTAAACTTTATGAAACTAATGTTGACTGCCAGCTCACAGGCTTGTACTGTTTAAATTATGTACAATATATTTAAGAGCCTTCAACCATGAACATTTTAAAATTTTTTAATTAATGACAGTATAGCATTTTATGTACAGTATGTTAAACTAACTAACACAACCCAAACATTCTGATTCCACACCACTTAGATGTCAAAAGATTTCTAACTTGAAGTTTTAAACAGAATAATAAATTAAACATGATTTGGAAGGTTCTGTAAACCTTTTTCTTTAATGCTATTCAACAAGTAATTCCCATCCCCTTTCTTGAAAGTTAAAAGTATTTTCACAATATCAATGTGAAGGTATGTACCACATCAAAAGCCAATCAAATAGGAACAGAGCAGAACTTTTTTAAAGTCTAAACAGAAAGCCTTAGTGGCTCCATTTGAACTTTCAGAACTAGCGGGACCCTCCTTTTCTGTTCCCTGCGGATGAATTTAAATGAGACATCTGACTTTGAAGCCGTTGCCAAGTTCCTTAAAGTATGTCAGTGGGCCTGTGCCAGTGGTGAGCTGAAAGACACCTTGAGAGCAGCCGAACAAAGAGGTCAACAGGGTCCAAAACACCCTGCCACCCACTGCTGCCACCATCTCTCACACCGCACTGTGTAGCACGTGTGTGTGTGTGTGTGTGTGTCTGCGTGTGCGTGATATATATATATATATATATATATATATATAGAGAGAGAGAGAGAGCAAGAGAGGCACAGAGAGAGAGAGAGAGAGAGTCAGAGACAAATGTAAAACGAGCGAGAGAGGGACACAAGTCTTTTCTAGAAACACTGAGGTAGACTGAGACTGTATGTGGCAGCAAACGGCAAAGGCCACCGCAGTCACCAGTAGTAAACGGCCCTGGCGAAGCCATCGCCACCCCTCACTGCTGGCTTAAAATCTACCCGGCAACAAGACAGAGAGGTGGAACACTGCAGAGGTGAAGGGAGAGGTGAGGAAGTGACACGTCGTTAACACTTCATAACATTCAGCCGTATAAACAAACAGCCATGCTAGCCAACCGGCGAAGCCCAGTCCGGGCCCTTCTCACCCACACACAGCAAACGTCAAGGAAAATATCCTAAGGAAGAGCAATGAAATGACAGGCACAAAAACAATAGGCGGAGTGGAAGCTAAAGACCGGAGCACGTTGGGGAACAACGACTTACCCACTTCTATTTTGTTGCTTCCAAATGTTTGTTGCTTTCTCCGCTGGAGGCCCTGCAGTGCTTGGCAGCAGGCAGAGCCGGTTCCATCCACTGTGGCCCGCCAACAGAAACCAAAAAACGAAACACAAACATGCAACTGCGAGAACATTTTTTTTTTTTTTTTTTTAAATCACACAAAGGGGAGAACAATAGCGCTGTAAAGACCAAGCGATAACTGGATAACAAAACAAAAGCAAAAACATTTTTGTTTGGTTGATGTTTTTATCATTTCGATTTAGCGCCTGCTAATAGCCCTATAAGAGAGGTTTGCTTTCAGCCAGAAAACCTCTGTAGTCTACCAGCCGCTTCCCGGCTTAACGACCAAATGACAAGCAACATCTGTTTGTAAGAAAGCCAAGATACGAATCTTAAAATGAAAAAAAAGAAGAAAAAAAAAAAAAAAGAAGACGAAGAAGAAGAAAAAAAAAAAGTAGATTTGGCTTGAATCTTTTTTTTTTATCTACTCCCCAGCTCCAGCTCTCTGCCTCCCTCTATTTCACTCACTCAGCTGAATAAGATGGAAAGGCTAGGTGGTGCGGGGTGGGGGGAGGGTGGGGATGGGGGGGTGTATTCAGCGGAGGGAAAATGGAGCCACGCAGCCGTCCTCCTGTCACCCCTTGAACCTCGCCCCGTCCGCTCCGCGCCTGTCTTCGCCGCCTCGCCCGCTACAGCCCCTCCACTGCTCTGCTCCCCAGCGCAACGCAGACACGCCAGGTATAGCGCTTCTCCCCCAGACACCCCGCCGCTACACACACACACACACACACACACACACGCACGTGTCCTCCTTTCCCAAAGCGTCCTACAATCCTCACAGCCGACCCACTCGGACGTCCACGTGTTAAGTGCGCAAGATGAACTGGCAAAGTGCATATACAGGAATACACACACACACACACACACTTCTTGGAAGGCTTCCCTGCACCAAAAACAAATACCAATCTTTAGTTAGCCCCAACTGCAAGTCATTTAGGGACTTGGCTAGGGTTTACCACGGCGTACAGATACAGACACACTTGCCTTTCACAGCCTGGAAACGGCTCCGGACCGCAATGGATCGCAGTACTCCCGACTTTCTGTTACGGATATCATTTGATAACATCGACCTGCAATAATGGGACCATGAGAATGACCGTTTAACAGCTAACCTGTTATACTACATCATGTCTGCACTGTCCAACCACATGTGGCGCCTTTCAGGTCCAATATAGACTCCAAGTAGACCGACTAAACCTATAGTATATAAACAGTACTGTAAGAATGACATCAAATAATGATATATATATATATATTTAGAGCTTGAAAAAATTGCTTCACAAGTCCACTAGCACAGGCAAAATATAGCATAACCTCCCAATATAACTTGAAAAATGTCCAAACGTTCCTTGAGAAAGTAGGGAAATCCCCGTGCAGGATTTTTAAATGTGTGATAAATGTTGACTAGGCAATTCATCAAAGGAAAACAAACAAGCAAATTCCCAAAAGTCAAAGGGAGGTACAGTATACTGCATGTACAGTAATGATATTAAGCAATTTCAAATGCAGGCTGTATATGTAGCAAATGTTCATGTGGTCAATCATATACCATGTAAATACAGTACATTATTGTATATTCACTATCTGTATGTTATTGCATTGGAGGAGGCCCTGTTGGATTTGAATGGATGTAGTTATCATTTGCCTTTCTTGGTTTATGCGGTTCCTACTCATGCTGTCAGCCATGCTTTTTGCTGGCCTTGGCTTTGACATACTGACACAAGTATGACACTCCCAAACACACACACACACACACACACACATCACCACAAAGAGCTTTTTAGGGGGAAATATCCACAGCCGTCAATCAGAATCCTGCTACAATCACCAACCCTTTAACGGAAATAAATGGTCACAGTTGGTCTACTGTAGGATTCAGATGCAAATGGTGGAGTGGAAAAGTAAATTGTGAAGCGTTTGTTTGGAAGTTAGCTGGGTTTAGAGCTGGGTTTGAAGTGCTGGATTCAATGTGTGCGGCGTTGCTGTGCGTGTGTATGGGGTGCTGATGGGGCGGAGGGGTGCAATCTTTAGTGTCTCCAGGCACAATCGTGCCCTTTCCAAAATTCTGATTCGGTACCCTCTCCCTCTCCTCTCTGATATTCTGCTCACGCACGACTGCGGCAGCCCTCCACCAATGGCTGGCATTAATCCACACCTCAGACCCCCCAGACACACTGTCTGCTCTCCCACAGTGCACCTCAGTTCCAGAACTTTCCCAGACACATTTGGCCCCCTTTTTCTGTCGCTCACCTCTCCCTCCCTCGCCCAATCCTTTCTTTCACTCTCTCTTCATCCACTGATTGCTTCGCGTCTTTCTCTCTCTAACTTCCCTCCCACCCCCGCTCCCTGTCTCTCCCTTCCCTGCAGTCTGCCTGACACAATGCCCCCCCACCCCCCCACCCCACCCCACCCCAGTATCCCCCCGGAGACAAGTTCATACGAGGTGGCAGACCAATCAAATGGCAAATGTTTTTTTCCCCAAGCACAATCTATAACATTTTATTTGACTTATTTGTATTATATAGCCAAAACATGTAGAAATCTCCTTAAGGACAAGTGCAAAAAAAAAGTGATTAGTCATCAGACTATAAGCTGTCTGGCGCCATCTGATGCCACTCAGAGATATGGACTTATCAGTTATTTCATGTTCCCCTACTATTGAGGTGACACCAAGCTGCTTTACATTCTTACACAGATACTCACTAATTCATTCTGTGACAGCCAGAAGTAAGAAAGAATGAAAGAGAGAGAACACAAAACGAAATACAGAAAAAAGGAGCCCCCTGTCAAGGCCACTAATCCGAACCCGCAGCCCACCTTCTAACAGTTCATCATAAGCATCTTATGTTTATCTGATCACCAGAGGCTCCAGCACTGGAAGCTTTCCTGTGCTCGTCCAGCTAGCTAGCTGGCTGGCTATAGCATCAGCAATGGGTAATGATAAGAGGATTGATTTCCGGAACAGATTCAGGCATGACTGGATAAACACAGGAATGAGGTGTTTTTTTTTGTTTTGTTCAGAAGCTCTGCCAGTACGGGTTTGTATTACGGATGCTATAAAATGTATTTATTACATTTATTAAGGGCATTGATTTAGAACAGCACCGTTAGATCAGTTTGATTAGGACGGGACTTTCACTTTCAGTCATGCTGTCTGCCATCTTATTCCCCTCCTACTCTCTACTGATTTCTGGTGTAGTCGCTATATTTCCTTCCTCCCAGCACTCTCCTTCTCCTTCACCCTCCTCCTTTATTCATCCCCTCTCTCTCTCTCTCTCTCTCTCTCTCTCTCTCTCTCTCTCTCTCTTTCTCTGCCTCCCCCTGCTGAGTTCACCGATGTCCGTGTCCTCGTGTGACCTGGACTGAGTGAGCACCAGTATCCGCCGAGAGAGGGCACAGCTGGCGCCACCAGTGAAAGCCAGCCATCAGACAGCAGCCTAACACAATCTGCATTCACTCTCAGAAAGAAATCTACAGTAAAGGTAGACTTTACAAAAGTACATAATTCACAAATTAATGTACTCTCAAAAGGTAGAATCATGTTCCTGTGGGGTACTAACAACTACTGTACCATTTATACTGTAATTAAAACCCATAATGTACATTAGCTTTTCTACCTTCAGGGTATCACCCTATAATGAGTGTTTTTAGGAGTTTTCCTTATCCTAATCCCTAACCCTCCAAGGATATCTTATTGGAAATAAAAAAACAAACGTCGGCCATTTTATACATGTTGAGATCAAGGTTGTTGAGAGGAGTGGGTTGATCAGTCAGAATTCATATATATATATATATATATATATATATATAAACAAACAAAAAAAGGAAACAAAGAAGAGACAGTGCAAGGGTCTGATGTTGTAACAAAGGCTCGGTTTGTACGGGTTTCTGTTAAAGTGCATCTATATAAACTTCTGCCACTTGATGTCACACTAAATGCACCAGCATCTCTAAAAACAAATGCTCCATGGGTCTCACACACACACACACACACATGCACACACAAACATACACTAACATGTATGAAAGGCCAGCCAAGCTATGTAAGCAAAACAGAAACTTGGATTACAACTCACAGAGGGAGTGTGATATAATTCTCTACTCAGGATGCAATTACTCCATTATAACTTTACATAGAAAATGGTTGTTTGCCTCTATATTAAAACATATTGTATATACAGTACACTGTACATTTTTACCTGGATCTTCCCATCTCTTGTAACTGTGGCGATAGTTTCTGACCAAAATCAAATTCTGGTTATCTCTAGCTGTTAGCTGTTCAGACCACATAGATTTGTATGTGGCCCATTACAGTACATGCCTCTAACAGTGTACTGTGAAAGTAGGATTATAGCTAAATCTTATCAACTCAAGAAAATAGAACCATATCCTTGAATATTACTACAGCATCAACAATGCAGACTTCAAAGTGACAAAGTTTTTGATGGCCTAATTTCTTCCCATTATAAACTATGGATGTTAGACCATGGGGATTGCTAGAAATGTAAACTTAAATGTTTGATTTCATTTTGGTCACAAACAGTTGGGTGCAAAGTGAAATGTGGGTCCACATTTAAACTTGCCTGGAATTCCCCTTTACAATCCGATGAAGCAGAGAAGTATTTCATATGATGCAGAAAAAAACCATA
>JAODUG010060927.1:0-14470 GCA_027564795.1 Aphredoderus sayanus
CTCTCTCTCTCTCTCTCTCTCTCTCTCTCTCTCTCTCTCTCTCTCTCTCTCACACACACACACACACACACACAAACCTGCATCTCTATCTTTCTCCCTTTTTTTCTTCTTGCTCCATCACTCCTCTCCCACTCAACTGACCCTCTCCCTATCTTTTAATCTTGTGCTCACAACCACTCTCCTTCTCTTCCTCACTCTCTTTCTCTCTCCCCCTCCCTCCCTCTCTCTCTCTCTCTCTCTCCCTCCCACCTTGCACTCACATCTGCTTGACGTCAGAAAGAAACAGGAGAAGCGGAAGGGAGTCAGGCTCAGCTGAGGCTTCTCCTATTGGCCGGAGAGGGGGTGGGGGGGGGGAAGGGGTCGAGGTGGGGGTCTAAACCCTCAGGCTTTGGCAGCGGGGTCTGTAGCAGATGCCAGGAGACGAAATGGGAAATGTGATTTAGGGTTGGGGTCATTTGGCTGGGAAATACAGTGTTTTATATGAAACTGTCTATGCTGCCTGCTTTATGCCAAATCTAATCTAATATGCCTTCTCTGGAGAGAAAAGGCATATTAGATTAATATTAAATGGACAAATTATAAGTCGTCCGAAAATGTGTTTAGGCCAGCATTTGGTACTTTATGTACAGTTATAAATGCATTATCACCCCTTATTGCCATAGTCTTAGTATGTGTATGTGTGTAAGAAAGTAAGTAAGTAAGTAAAATCCAAAGATGGGTGAGACACAGGAGTGCAACCAGAGATGCCGCAACCCTGGAATGGGAATGAGCTGATCGATAGGTACACCACCTATCGATCAGCTCATTCCCATTCCATCGCCACCTCCTGGTCTCTGTGCCACCATGTGATTCCGGGGGATACAGCCTGTTCCCGTATCCATGTGATGCCTCCTGGCCTAAATTCCTTCAGTGCAATCTGGATGTCAGTGTAAACCCAGCCCCCAACAGCCACACAGCTATGCCTAGGAGAGACAGCTTTTACCCTGCGGAGGAAGCCTACAGAATACTAATATGTCGTTAGAGGGGAGGTGTTTGTGTGGAACTAAAGCTGGCCTTGAACTCAGGGCATCCGTTCTCGTCATTGTTTCTAATGCATTAGAGATACAGCTGGGAAACATTATGGACTTGCTTGTGTTGTGGATATTGGATATTACTGTATAATCTGAAAATAAATATTTTCCTTTTTCCTTTTGAATGCTTTGTGTTTAGGTTTAATACTAGGCATGGTTAAAAACAAACTGCATGCTGGCTTATTACTGTAGTAGACATACTATGTATCTATAATATTGTACATCTACTGTACAGTACATACATGAATATTCTCAGCACCATTGTGTCAGGTGGCATCTGTGCTCTTATGTTGTGTGCGTGTGTGTGTGTGTGTGTGTGTGTGTGTATGTGTGTGTGTGTGTGTGAGACACACACCCCTCCCTCCTCTTACCCCACTGTTACATCACGGATGGCCTGAATCTGTATCCCGGTGCTCAGATTCCAGTCTCTTGCATGAAGAATGATTGCTCTCTTTGGGAACAGACCAGAGGGCCGCTAGAACAACTGGGATAATAAAACTGTTAGTTAAACTTTTCCTACTCCAGTTCCATGCTGAGTGTCCTCTGTGGACAGACGGTAGGATGCAATGTCTGTCTGTGTGTGTGTGTGTGTGTGTGTGTGTGTGTGTGTGTGTGTGCGTGTGTTGCCTTTTTATAATGATGAAATTACCTTGATTAAATATGCAACGCAAAACTCAATTACTTATCCGTCTGCCAGAACAGTCCTGTTTATGTTCTGTTTCCGTTAATTGTCACAGATAATGATGATGACAAGAAGGAGAAGGAAGAAGAAGAAGATGATGATGATGATGATGTTGATGGGACATTAGGTCACTCTCCAGTATGAGCCTGTGCTTGTGTTTTATCATTTTTTGCAGCCTTTGAGATGGAAAGTGCTATTTCATGAAGGTTGACAATTCATAGGAAATAACACCAACATTGCTCTATTCCCTTCGCATGCCTCCAACAGCTCCAGGTTTGGGGCCACTGACCCGCTACTCAGTGTGGCTACTACGGAAGTAACCTCCAGATGACAGATTGCCTCAATGATTCATTCCCTTAGCCCACTACAGCCCATATAGTATCTTTAGCTTCTCCTAATAAACACATACCCTGTGTGTGTGTGTGTGCTCTGCCAGTTTGTGACAAACTGCATTTTGCACAGCCCAAGGGACATGTCTTCCACGACAGAAACTGTCAATCAACACCCACCTCCTCACTCCACCAATGCCTTGCCACCATCCACTTCCAGATGTCCAGATGGAGAGGGCATGCCCCTGCTTACACTCTATGCCCCTTCAGCCTCAATGTACACAGCAGTAGGCTGGAACCCCAGGAGCCCCTGGGACAGGGAATGACAGCTCCACACACCAGCAGACCTGAAGCCCGCAGCCCGAGGCTTTCATCATCACCCAGCTCCCCCACTGTTACCGCCAGCATGTCCTAAAAGGGGTTTGTTGTGCAAGCTGACATGACAGTTCACCATGCATACTCTTACGTCATACAGACGTGTATTGCTTGTACATTACTGTACATCTAATCCGAATCTACTGAATTAGAACTAACAAAGATCAGATATGAAACGGTTATGACGGTTGTTCTGTAACGCCATAAGGTTGGGAGATGTGACTTTGCATTTTTCACATGCTGAATTCGACAGGGCACCAGACAACAAAGCAGACCGTAGCGAGAGCTCAGCTCGCAGAAGGGGGAAATGAGCGTGCATGGCGTTGCTAAAATGTATTCGCCTCCCGCTAATCTGTGCTGTCAGAGGAAAGCACGTCCTGAATCCGGCGTCTGACGTAACCAGAGATGCAGTCGCCTCTCTCCTCATAATGGCTTCCCCAGTAATAAACATCCAGATATTTCCCAGATTGTGCCCGGGGCAGCGGCTGGAGAGAGGCCAGTAGAGCTCCACTCCAATCTTCCGTCCTCCACCATCCCCCACCTCGCCCTATTCTGGGCTGTGAGTGTGTGTGGGATCAGATCCATGTTGAAACACAGCCCACAGAGCCCATGGCGGCAGCCCATGGCAACTGCTTCCTTCCTGTCTGATTCACCCTTTCATTCAACTCTTCATTTTCTCTTTTATCTTACTGTAAGATGATGTGTAGGGGAAATAGCTTGTGGGAACATGTGGGAACTACAGACACACAGTATTAATTTTTCCCCTTTATTTGAACGTATAGTACTGTAGACTAAATCGCTATAGCTGTGATGTTTACAGTCCTACTGAAAATTAGCTATTAACTAATCATTGTTCTTAACCCTCCTGTTTCAAACGCACTACCGTCTTATGTGTATTGTGTATTTATTCATACATTTATTTATGCATATATTTGTTTGTTCGTGCCTTTTACCCCTCCAGTTGTCCTCTGGTTTCGAACACACTACCTTGTTGTGCCCACAGTGCACATCATATGTGTGTGCAAGCTGTAGAATTAGGATTGGTGCCTTCTATCTGCCACAAAGAGGTACTGCGTTGGGTCATTGTGACCCAGAGGACAAACAGGGGTTAAGTACGGTAGTGTGATAAATGCATAATATTTTGACTAAAGGCTGGCAGATATAGTTCAAATATTGCCATTGTGAATGTACTGTACTTAACCTGTCCACAGGATGCAGATCAAAATCAAAACATTCTAATATTCTGCCTCAACTGAGCTATTTGTATTAAAGTTATTTGTGCCGTTATTGTTGAAGAACTGTACCATGGGGCAGAATAGTTAACATTGAACTCAGTTCCTCCTTCACCTCGCTGTGGTTGTCATGTTCACACTGAAAGCCAGGGTCAACCAGCCCATTTGCTCTGGTATGCAGGGCGGTGTACTCTCTGTGTGTGGCATTGTGCTGTACGCGACCCAAGTCCTTGCTACGCGCCATCTATCTCCTCACACAGAGACTGTCCGACCTCAGATGACTTTGCAGGCACACTCTGCAGTCTAGCAGTCACGTGCGCACCTCTCCTCCTCTCCCTGTGGTGGCCTGCTCCACTTGTGATGGTAGCACTCATCTGGAGCTCTCCCGGCAAACTGCAACGCACAGCTACAGGGGAGACACTGGCCAGGACCGCTATCCGGCAGCTGCCCGCGCTTGTGTTTAGCTGTTTTGTCCCCCAGACACAATTCTCACGCTTGGTACCTTGAATGTGCTGCACACATGTTGCTATTGCCGTGCGCGGCTTTGATGTTAGCTAGCTGCTTCCTATAGCAGCCCTTTTGCCCTGTGGAGACCCAGGAACAAGTAAGCTTGTGACCCCTGCTATATCCACCTCCTCTCTCTCTCACTCTCTCTCTCCCTCACGCTCGCTGTCTCTCTCTCTCCCTCCTCTCTCTCTCTCTCTCTCTCTCTCTCTCTCTCTCTCTCTCTCTCTCTCCCTCCTCTCTCTCGTGGAAATTCCTCCCTCTTTTGCGATCAGTCACGCTTCTCCCTGTGAGGCTCTGTAAATATCTGGCCCAGACTGAGCAAAGTTTGGAGAAAGGTCAAAAGCGACACATTCGTCTTCTGCAGCAGCTCAGTGGAAATCCTGAGTGGGTGCAAAAGTCTCAGGAATTCCCCCTTGCTAGATTACAGTGTGGCATGCTACTGAGACAGCTCTGGCTCTGTGCTAAAGCGCGTGATACACGCGCCTTGTTCATTGAGCCTCTCGCTATACAGCCATTAGAAAGACCCCCTTGGCAGGGTTGCTGGGCAAGCCATCCGTCTCACTCACCCGCTCGAGGAGCGCTGGATTTGTGATCCATTGCGGCACCGAATGACTTGTCATGCGGGGACGGACACCGGGAGGAGAATAAATGATATGCGGGAATGATGGAGAGACTGGAATCAATCAGCCCGAGAACGGGTGTCGTCGGACTTCACGAGCTCCCATGATGCAGTTGGGTTAATTTATGGGGTCATCGTGAGGTCATGGCCGTCGCTGTAGTGAGAAGGGTGTAATCAAGTCAGAGTCGCGACAGGGGAGGACATAATTCAAATGTTATGATTACACACACACACACAGGTACATATCGAGACATAATGTTCACAGTAGGACAAACAAGTGCCGGCTCATTTATCTCTAATTTCCACCTATACGTGAAGAAACAAACACTGGCATGGGATACATGCACCTTCACGCTAAGCACTGGAACATCCTGCTCTCTGTGGCTCCCTCCCATTAACAGTGACATTTAAAGATGTCTCCCCAGTGCATGGCAGCCAGTGTAAAGTACATTTTCATTAAGCTCTTACTGTGCTGCCCTCAGGGGTGAGGAGGTGGGCGCGCACGTGTGTGTGTGTGTGTGTTTAAATGAAGTGTGCAAGATAGCATGCATATCTGTCCATGTTATGTCATTGTTACAGAGAGAGAATGTGTGTGTGTGTGTGTGTGTGTGTGTGTGTGTGTAGTATTAGTAGTAGTAGAGAGAGAGATAGAGAGAGAGAGAGAGAGAGAGAGAGAGAGAGAGAGGGAGTTATATATCGGCAAGATCCATAGGCTTAAATGCTGCACTTTAAATCACACTGCTCCCTGGGCCATGGCTACTGATGTACACTGACTTACTGCAGGTATGGTATGGCAGAGAGGCAGAGGAGCTGGGAGCCTGGTACTGCACAACAGTATGCTCGCAAAACTCTGAAGATGAGAGAAATTAAAGGGTACAGTACAAACACCTCAGGAAGCACCTTCTTTCTCTCTTTCCTCTTCATTGTTACCCCTTGGCCGACGCCCCCTATTCTCAAATCACACCTCCAATATATTTGTTCTACTCTTTTTTTCTTCCCTGTGTTGCCGTAGCATCCTGGAGGCCTGAGTACGTACAGAATGGGTAAACATGTCACTCTGTGAACAAGGCATGCTGTGCCACACGGCTCTTGGTTGTACAGTAGGATTTTCTTCTCTGCTTTTCATTCACTTTGTGGCGATTCAGCGTGGCTGTTGCCCACCCCCCTGCCAACAGGTTCCTGCTGTTGTTGAACCTCTTCCTCCCAGGGCCAAACATGCCAATGTTTGCTTGTTTTCACTGTTAGCCATACTGTCAATCAAAATGTATTATCTCGGAATCTACAGTACAACTATAAACATGCATGGCACAGACATGGTTCAACGCTGTTTAAAACTGGATAATAGCAGTTTTCACAGTATCACAGTCAAATTATTTTCAATTAGCCTATATTTGATACAAATGTTTAACAATGAATTAAGAAGTTATAAAAGGTTGGTCTATATCACAATGTATTATACTATATTACACATTTAAATTGTATTTCCAGCAGCAGTTTATAATAAATAAAATATTAACATGTCATTATTCTTTTGTTGTGACATTTGAAATGTGTAATGTGAAATGTGAAATTGACAAGCTGTGCAATGTTTCTTCATTGGTTTACCTTTTAATATACAACTACAGAATTGCAAGAAAATCAACAACATAAACATTATATTATTGATACTTACTGTAGACCACCTGCTACAGGTGTTGTGAATGTATACAGTAGTAGTTGTTAATGAACAACCTGTCAGTTAGCTGTTTAAAGGTATAGTAAGTGATAGAAAGATAATACACTTTTTATTAAATTCATGAAATAGCTCCACTCTCCTAGCGTAGTGTTCTATGTGCGGTCCGGTACTTCTACATAGCCCTGGTTCCTTAAATAAGAACAAAAAGAAAGTGGTGCAGACCACTCAACAACAATATCCTAGCCTTCACAATGCTGCAATGAGCTTCTGAGGGAGAACCTTCTGGCATCGAAGGGAGAGATGTTCTTATTATTAAATATCAGAAAGCTTTCTCCAGAATGACTTACTGCACCTTTAAGTCATCATCAGTTTACTCAAACACACGATTTCAGTTCATTCTTCATGAGAAACTTGCCCTGCTCCTGCCTACCTTTACATCAACAAATAAATCAGCTTAATGGTCTAAAAGTGACATTTGAAGTTGCAGGCTTGTTTGCCTCTTTATCGCTCTTTATGCAGTAATTTGCAGAACAATGGTGGATATCCTGTTTGGGGCATGCCCTGGTGACACACACTGATGAATAGGCGCCATATTCCTCCATTAGCATCAGATAGAACATTAGCTAAGAGGATTTAATGGCTGTGATCAGATAGGATGACCAGCGCTGTGACTCACTCACTTTGGTTTGTCTATACGGTAAACCCGCCAAAGCTTTTGTGTGTGTGTGTGTGTGTGTGTGTGTGTGTGTGTGTGTGTGTGTGTGTGTGTGTGCGAGTGAGCGTGTGCGTGTGTGTGCGCACGCGCATGTGTGTATGTGCAAACAATGATCAAATAACTATTTACCCTACGTAATTTGCGTAAAAACCCTAGCAGGGGTATTGGCACAGAACACACGCAGAACAGCAATTATGCTGTGGTCAATTATTTCCCTCAGATAAATGGACTGTATCTCATCACCATGAAAAAAGGAAGTGAGGCCAATTTTGCCTCCACTTCATGCACAGTATAGTGCTGGCAAACACACTGTGGCACGTTCATTCATGTATGTACTGTACGTAGAAAGTAAACTGTCACTCTGATGAGGTTGAATAGCATGGGGCTTTCCAGGAGGGAAGTCTTTTGTGCTGTACTGTGTCTACAAAGGCTAGTGTATATTATGTAAGTGTACAGTGGTTTAAAGTGGTCTCACAAAATAAGTATATATTTTTAAGCTCTTCAACATTTAAGATTAATCCTAAGGATTTGGTTCCTTCTGTAAAATACTGCATAGGCACATTCTTGTGCAGTACATTCCTTGTTACAAGGACTTGTCGTTTCACTGCTCTTCCCCCAGTGGTGATGACATGCTATATCATTTTTTCATTCTTGCTTTTAAACAGTGATAACTCATGCTAGCACAAAACATTTACCAGCCTGCTATATTGCACAACATACACACAGGTATGTGCACATATACAGGCTCATACAGATATAATACATACAGTATAAACACTCTCAAATAAGAAATGAAAGATGGCCTTTCTTTCGCCACAGGATAAAACAGTAACCTTTAGTCAGGACCACAAGTCTGTGCCTTTGTACTGCTTGACCAGGGTCTGCACGTCTTCTGGAATCATTTCAGTCAGAGGAGACCTTCCAAAACAAGCCAAACCCTTACCTGCAACTGGTCTGATTGACCTTCACAAAGTGATGGTGCCCCATCCAAATTGAATGTATCTGCCCTTTACATTGTGATGGTTCTCAACATGACCCCCTACGCTCACTGAGGTTCTCACAGTTCACCCTGCACTGTCTGACAGACACCCAGTAACTTCACTTTGTCAAGGACAGCCAGATCTGTACATCTGCAGAGACAGGAGTTGTCTGGAGGCTAAACACATCTCACTGTAATTACAAAATGCCCTTGATATTGTTATTTGAAGTAAAACTTACTTATGACAATTTCACAGATCTTACCACCTCTATAGACAGAATGCCCTTGATAGAAAGATACAGTACGTCACAGTCTTCCCCAGTGTTAGAAGCTCCGGATCAGCATGTACAACGCTGGGAAACTCCTATAGTAAATTATTGTGGATAGGAAGATACATATTCCAATAACAATGAAGATTCTGTTGCATAGTGATAATTATGGTATTGTGTTGTTGTGATGGCATTAACTTGATGTTTTGATGTTGGTGAAAATGATGGAAACCCTGAAAAAAGTTAACTACAAAGGCTGTTGACGCTTGGATCTCTAATTGCCTAAAAGCAACTCAGGTAATAAATAGCAGTTGGATGAAATACACGTATTTGAAACTACTCAGAGCGCTTGAATTCTTTGTGGCGGCAAGTGATGCTACCACTATGAAGTCTTTTGAATATCTGGAGAGCCTAAGAAATCCTTCTCTAAACCTAATTTATTTGAAACACTTTATATCTATATTTTTGGCCCATTGGCAAAATGGGCTAATTAGCGAAAATCTATCACTGATATCAGAGCAGGTTGAGGAGAAACAGGGAACTCACTTGGAAGATCATTCTATTCCATTCCTTCATTCTAAAGCTGTGATCTTGTTGTTTTTTAAGAAACACATTTTTCATTGTTCAACTCAAGTACTTTTCTATTTTATATACTATCACAGAATATTCACTATTCTGCACACTTAAATTTTGTTAATATGTACATCTGCAATTTTCACAGCACTGTCAAAACATTGTGAATATTGACATTCAGAACGCTGACATATTCTCAACAAAGTCAAATATGTGTGCGCATATCAACATGCTAATGTTTAAGGCAGGCATAGCTCTGCCATCCACAAATGGCCATACAGTATTGTAGGTATCTCAGTAAAGAGTTCAGTGACATGAAGCAGGTGACAGTGTACTGTATCTGTGTCATCTTTCTGCTAACTGTACAAACACATCCAGGCCTACTATATCCAGATCAATTATTTAGGCAAGCAGGCAGGCAAGGCAGGCATGCAAACATACAGTAGTAATAGTAGTACACCCAAAGATACGTATATCTGCAGTTAACCCACTAAACTGCTTGGTTTAGAATTAAATTGCAATTGCAATTGCTGTACCTAATGTATTGTTTTGCTACTTACCTTTGTTTATAGACTGGATGTGATCCAATTTGCAAACTAGACAAAAGGAGGATCAGACACACTGCAGTGCAACAAGATGGCTGGTAGCCTGAAGGCCACCAGACACAGTGGTGACCCGTGGTGCTTATAGGAGAAACCACCTGGACATCGCTGAGGTTTGTGCACAATGGCTCAAAGGTCACTAAGGAACCACAGGACTCCCCTCTCTGGCTCAAGATAGACGAGATACTCTACAGTATAGAGATACAACAAGTACAGGCCAGTGTAATGTATGAACACACACACACACACACACACACACATTTACGTAATAATATTTTAAACTCTTTGAAAGAATGTCTTTACTTCTGTACTATTGTGTATTGTATAACATAATATTGTATATCTTCCTGAAGCAAAATATCACAAAACATATTTAAATCATGTATAACTAGTATTAGCTATTTCCTTGCTAGTGGTAAAATAAGTTCTAAAATGTTTGGCATCTAAGGTTAAGAGAATGATCAATATCTTCATGGGTTTGGACATGTGCTCATTTGCAAGGGAAATGTAGCCTTTATTAGTTAATGCTTGCCTCTACGCCACAGGAGGCTTCCTAATTGCTGTCTGAGACATACAGCAATTTCCACCCAATTTATTCCTGGCAGACATGGTGCAGGGCATTCGTGCTGCATGCCCACAGACCCAGATAGGCCTGGATATTACTCTCAACTAATTAGGCCGTCACTGTACAACTCTCGTTAAACCCTGTTGATTGGCGTTCGAGACACAAGAGCTGCTTCCTCTTTCTTATATGGTTCAAAGGTAACAAGAGGAAAATGAAGGAACTTGTTTTTGTGTGTGTGTGTGTGTGTGTGTGTGTGTGTGAGTGTGTGTGTGTGTGCGTGTGCGTGAAGAAATACTGTATAAAAGGATTGAAAGACGGAGAAAAAGGTTCTGCTTAGGTAAACACTCTTGTGAGTGTCTACAGTATGACGCTGTCTTCTGTGACTCAAAGTAATGCTTTGTCTCCAAGGTGACAACACTACTGTAGGCCAGTCATGGACACCACATATGTCACATATATCAAAGTGTTGCTTCATTGGCTATAGTATACAATATGATGTTATATTGGAAATGTAATTTAGTTGTAAAGCCTTTGCGCCTATATTATGGTAAAATATTACCTTTTTAAAGTTGTTGTTTAGAATTTGTCTCAGCAATTGGCCCCAGTGAAACCACTGTGAAACAGCAACAAAAGACCTCTTGGATATTCTGACACATTTACTGTGTACTCTATAGGAGTGGCAGGATAAGTGCATGGATTCAGATAACACACAGGTACTGTATCAGTTACTAGGGCAGCCAAATGAATTCATATGACATTCTGTCACTCGATGTCATACTAGAGGACCAGCAGCTCAGACCAAAACAGTTTCTTGTGGGTCACACATGCAATAACATGCACACAGAGGAGGTCAGACTATAACACACACAGAGGTTGTGTGATGTCGCTTTGCTCAGGACACCATCACTATATGTTTAAATAGTTGTTTGCTTATGATTAAAACATTATATAGAGCACATACTGTATAAGAGATCTCCGCAATGGCTACTCTATTTATATATAATAAAAAAATAGAAGGTCAGATGAAAGTCTAAAGAATGACAGCTTTGAAAAACATTTGACAGTAGCAGCTCAGAGCCATACAGGGCCACCTGTCCAGTTACCTAAGGTGAGCCAGTCTTTGTTGTTGTTGCAAACATCCACTGTGTGTCCCATTTGACCACTGTGAAACACAGCCTGCCTTCTCTGCATCTTGAACCTTTCTCTGTTGCCCTGTGTCCCGGAGGAGGCTGTCGGGAGTGCAGAGAGCCGTGAGGTGAATGACAAGCGTGTGCTAGGTGCGATGATGATATGCCCGGCCAGGCCATCGCAGTCACTTTTTGTCCTATAGCAGCTGACTGAGTGCTATCAAGCCGAGACCCTCCAGCTGTTTGGACTGAACATCTCAAGTAATTGAGTCGTGGGATGGCGGGGGGAGGGAGTGAAGTCAGAAGCGCATGTGAGTGTGTGCGTGCGTGCACGTGCAAATGCATGTGCCTGTGTGTATGTGTGTGTGTGTGTGTGTGTATAATAGATGTTTTGACTGACACGTCTGAGGTAATTGAGTTGTAGGTAGGAGAGAGTGAACTTGCCAGCTGTCAGTCTCTTATAAACTGAATCCATCATGATGCAGCTCACCGTATAACCCGAAGAGACAATATGTGTGAGTGGCTGTTTTTGGTGTGTGTGTTTGTGTTTGTGTGTGTGTGTGTGTGTGTGTGTGTGTGTGTGTTGTGTGTGTGTGTGTGTGTGTGTAGGTTATGCTTATCATTCATACTGCTATAATGACCCATTTATGGTCACCACAATGTTTTATTGGGTGAAATGTTTCTTGAATTCTCTAGCAAATTCCCATAGGCAGGTGAAGGATTTTCCCCCATCCAATCAAATTGTGTCATGCTTTACCCACTTAATAGGAAATGGCTGACCTGAAAGCTGTCACTTTTCCTATGTCATGTTTCCACTTTTTGTTCCAGGGCACAGGAAGGTGCCTGGCCTTGCCTAACCAGCAGCTGTGACTGCAGAGTGACAGGGGCTCTGGGCATTGTGTCAACCTTCTACATTAAATCCAGGGGGTTCCTTTGTCGGCTTGTCTGTAGGGGCATTTGGGCAACAGTGCCATCAGTATGCAGCGCACATCCCTATACGCTAGTAATTCTCAACATACTGTATTACTCATGGCCACACACTGATGTACGCATAAAACATTTTTAAGGCATAACTAATAGAAAATCATTGATCATCCTGCTACCAAAAAATACAATAAAATTCAATTAAATTTATAAAATTAAAAGAAGGTTGTAATTACATATCCACCCTCTAGTGACCTCTAGTATATACTGCCCTACCTCTAGCCTAAGCCCTATACACTATACAGTATGTGGGTCAACCCTATCCCTTTGGCCACCTGGGTCTGCATGTCTGTTTTAATACTTGTGCACATTGTTCCTTTGACTACAACTGACTAAATGTTTTAAAGTAATTGTACTTTGGCTACCATCTGCAACAAAGTTGTGTGTAGCTCCTGTGACAAAGACCACAGTGTGTTCAGTCTAAAGTGTTACAACGCTGACATCAACACCCCAGAATCAAATTAACCAAGCTCAAGGGCAACACTGAGTGGCAAACAGCTGTGCTGGTCTGAACATAATCTGTCTCTCCTTCAAGGTCACTCTGAGTGGGAGCAAGATGGTAAATACAGTAATGCCACAACCTCAGAAGTTATGAGGAAAATGCAAATATTTGATCACATACAGTACAGTACATATTCAGATATACAATTTTAATGCCATGGTTTTACAGTACCCATATACTTTTCTTCCCGACAGATATTTTCATTATTATGTGTGGGCATCCATATTTGGATAAATATATGGCCAATGGCCATCACCAGGACTAATACAATGATACTGTATATTGCTGTTTTTCTCATTACTTGTTTGGGTAACTGTGAAAATAGTTAAAGGAAAGTACTGTAGATCTAGACTTATCCTAAATAATGGACATTTGGTTTCTGTTGGGTGCATTGTAAAGTTTGACAATTTACAATACCCAAGGTCATGGGGTCCTTTCTATTGGCACAGTGCATGTCAACAACAATGGAAATGGTGGTTCTGACGTATTTAACATGATGCCAGCACTGCATAATCTGTTTGTGATATGCATATCTGTGTTATTTGAAAAAAACAACATTTGAATTGTACTGACTTTCCATAAAAATTACATTGCACATATAATTATGGATACAATGTATTGTATAAAATATATCTTATCACATTTCTGTATATATCACTATCTACTGTATAAATGCTACTATTCTGGTTACGTTAAAAGTGGGCCTACAGTATATCGCAACTGAGTACATCAAAACAGCAGGCTATATTTTGCTCATGTGCAAAATATAGCCTGCTGTATATTCATTCCAATAGTTAATATTTCAATACACAAATACACTTTTTGAAATGCAGTATGATTCACTAATGTAGTGTTAATTGTATACTCCACTGTGTGGTTGAGGATTCAAATTTCCTTTCTAACAGCACCACCTGGTGAACAATAATAGAAAATAAAATGTTGTAGTCAGCCCACTATTTTCACGTATCTTTAAAAACATACAAGGATATGATTATTGACAATATTCTGAATTCTGTATAGCATAGTCGCTGAATGCGTTTTGTGGGGTAGACCTGGATTGTTTTTTTCTTATTTTTTTCGCGGAACATGTTTATTTTTTGAGGCTCACACGGACTAAATTTTGGTTACACCAAAAATGTTAGCTAATGAAGTTGCTAGCAAGGAAGGTGCCGCTGACAGTCATCCTTATGTCATTCCACTTTCTCACACATATTGCTTAGATAGTGTTACAGGCCTTAATGTCAGTGTTTGTGTCGTCGATGGTACTGACTTGTCTCCTTGCTTAAATCTGATTTGCAAGAAATGACAGAAGGGTGAGTATGTGAATTTGCTAATCCCATATGGGGCTAACAGTACAAGAAAGGTAATAGCCATGGAGTAGCTACTGTACTCTACGGTTAGCTAATAGCTACAATATACTGTAATAGGAAGCCTGTTAGTAGGGCAACAGTTGCAACCATTGCTTTAATAAAATATGTATTGATGTGTTAACATTAATAGCCTGACTACATACAGTGAAGGTTAATAAGCACCCAACGAGTAAGTATTTCCCCTAAATTAAAAGTATGTCAATAATAATATTGAATCTAATTGTCAGTCGGCAAAATAGCGCACGTTAGCACAAACCGTATCTTGTGGGGGGGGGGGGGGGGGGGGGGGGGGGGG